>CALUEK010000246.1:0-107232 GCA_944039245.1 Nebria salina | reverse complement strand
CAATACGCTAGGAAATATATTACTCTGGTATTGGCATTTTAACGCTTGTATTTGCCTATATTAGTGCTATATGTCTCATTTGAAACGAATTTGAATCAATATCTGAACATTTTTAATGGTGGCCTATAACTTTTTGGTGCAATACGCTAGGAAATATATCACTCTGGTATTGGCATTTTAACGCTTGTATTTGCGTATATTAATGCAATATGTCTCATTTCAAACGAATTTGTATCAACATCTGAACATATTTTATGGAGTCCTATAACTTTTTAGTGCAATACGCTAAGAAATATATTACTCTGGTATTGGCATTTTAACGCTTGTATTTGCGTATTTAACTGCAATATGTCTCATATATTCCTCTCGTATTGGCATTTTAACGCTTGTATTTGCGTATATTACTGCAATATGTCTCATTTGAAACGAATTTGAATCAATGATCCGTACATATTTTACGGGGTCCTATAACTTTTTGGTGCAATACGCTAGGAAATATATTACTCTGGTATTGGCATTTTAACGCTTGTATTTGCCTATATTAGTGCAATATGTCTCATTTCAAACGAATTTGTATCAACATCTGAACATATTTTATGGAGTCCTATAACTTTTTAGTGCAATACGCTAAGAAATATATTACTCTGGTATTGGCATTTTAACGCTTGTATTTGCGTATTTAACTGCAATATGTCTCATATATTCCTCTCGTATTGGCATTTTAACGCTTGTATTTGCGTATATTACTGCTATATGTCTCATTTGAAACGAATTTGCATCAATATCTGAACATTTTTAATGGTGGCCTATAACTTTTTGGTGCAATACGCTAGGAAATATATTACTCTGGTATTGGCATTTCAACGCTTGTATTTGCGTATATTACTGCAATATGTCTCATATATTCCTCTCGTATTGGCATATTAACGCTTGTATTTGCGTATATTACTGCAATATGTCTCATTTGAAACGAATTTGAATCAATTGATCCGTACATATTTTACGGGGTCCTATAACTTTTTGGTGCAATACGCTAGGAAATATATTACTCTGGTATTGGCATTTTAACGCTTGTATTTGCCTATATTAGTGCAATATGTCTCATTTCAAACGAATTTGTATCAACATCTGAACATATTTTATGGAGTCCTATAACTTTTTAGTGCAATACGCTAAGAAATAAATTACTCTGGTATTGGCAATTTAACGCTTGTATTTGCGTATTTAACTGCAATATGTCTCATATATTCCTCTCGTATTGGCATTTTTAACGCTTGTATTTGCGTATATTACTGCAATATGTCTCATTTGAAACGAATTTGTATCAACATCTGAACATTTTTAATGGTGAACTATAACTTATAAGTACAACACGCTAAGAAATATATTACTCTGGTATTGGCATTTTAACGCTTGTATTTGCGTATATTACTGCAATATGTCTCATATATTCCTCTCGTATTGGCATATTGACGCTTGTATTTGCGTATATTACTGCAATATGTCTCATTTGAAACGAATTTGAATCAATTGATCCGTACATATTTTACGGGGGTTCTATAACTTTTTGGTGCAATACGCTAGGAAATATATTACTCTGGTATTGGCATTTTAACGCTTGTATTTGCGTATATTACTGCAATATGTCTCATTTCAAACGAATTTGTATCAACATCTGAACATATTTTATGGAGTCCTATAACTTTTTAGTGCAATACGCTAAGAAATATATTACTCTGGTATTGGCATTTTAACGCTTGTATTTGCGTATTTAACTGCAATATGTCTCATATATTCCTCTCGTATTGGCATTTTAACGCTTGTATTTGCGTATATTACTGCTATATGTCTCATTTGAAACGAATTTGCATCAATATCTGAACATTTTTATTGGTGGCCTATAACTTTTTGGTGCAATACGCTAGGAAATATATTACTCTGGTATTGGCATTTCAACGCTTGTATTTGCGTATATTACTGCAATATGTCTCATATATTCCTCTCGTATTGGCATATTAACGCTTGTATTTGCGTATATTACTGCAATATGTCTCATTTGAAACGAATTTGAATCAATTGATCCGTACATATTTTACGGGGTCCTATAACTTTTTGGTGCAATACGCTAGGAAATATATTACTCTGGTATTGGCATTTTAACGCTTGTATTTGCCTATATTAGTGCAATATGTCTCATTTCAAACGAATTTGTATCAACATCTGAACATATTTTATGGAGTCCTATAACTTTTTAGTGCAATACGCTAAGAAATATATTACTCTGGTATTGGCAATTTTAACGCTTGTATTTGCGTATTTAACTGCAATATGTCTCATATATTCCTCTCGTATTGGCATTTTAACGCTTGTATTTGCGTATATTACTGCAATATGTCTCATTTGAAACGAATTTGTATCAACATCTGAACATTTTTAATGGTGAACTATAACTTATAAGTACAATACGCTAAGAAATATATTACTCTGGTATTGGCATTTTAACGCTTGTATTTTCTTATATAACTGCAATATGTCTCATATATTCCTCTCGTATTGGCATTTTAACGCTTGTATTTGCGTATATTACTGCAATATGTCTCATTTGAAACGAATTTGAATCAATGATCCGTACATATTTTACGGGGTCCTATAACTTTTTGGTGCAATACGCTAGGAAATATATTACTCTGGTATTGGCATTTTAACGCTTGTATTTGCCTATATTAGTGCAATATGTCTCATTTCAAACGAATTTGTATCAACATCTGAACATATTTTATGGAGTCCTATAACTTTTTAGTGCAATACGCTAGGAAATATATTACTCTGGTATTGGCATTTTAACGCTTGTATTTGCGTATATTAATGCAATATGTCTCATTTCAAACGAATTTGTATCAACATCTGAACATATTTTATGGAGTCCTATAACTTTTTAGTGCAATACGCTAAGAAATATATTACTCTGGTATTGGCATTTTAACGTTTGTATTTGCGTATTTAACTGCAATATGTCTCATATATTCCTCTCGTATTGGCATTTTAACGCTTGTATTCTCGTATATTACTGCAATATGTCTCATTTGAAACGAATTTGAATCAATTGATCCGTACATATTTTACGGGGTCCTATAACTTTTTGGTGCAATACGCTAGGAAATATATTACTCTGGTATTGGCATTTTAACGCTTGTATTTGCCTATATTAGTGCAATATGTCTCATTTCAAACGAATTTGTATCAACATCTGAACATATTTTATGGAGTCCTATAACTTTTTAGTGCAATACGCTAAGAAATATATTACTCTGGTATTGGCATTTTAACGCTTGTATTTGCTTATATAACTGCAATATGTCTCATATATTCCTCTCGAATTGGCATTTTAACGCTTGTATTTGCGTATATTACTGCCAAATGTCTCATTTGAAACGAATTTGAATCTATATCTGAACATTTTTAATGGTGAACTATAACTTATAAGTACAATACGCTAAGAAATATATTACTCTGGTATTGGCATTTTAACGCTTGTATTTGCGTTATATTACTGCTATATGTCTCATTTGAAACGAATTTGAATCAATATCTGAACATTTTTAATGGTGGCCTATAACTTTTTGGTGCAATACGCTAGGAAATATATTACTCTCGTATTGGCATATTAACGCTTGTATTTGCGTATATTACTGCAATATGTCTCATTTGAAACGAATTTGAATCAATTGATCCGTACATATTTTACGGGGTCCTATAACTTTTTGGTGCAATACGCTAGGAAATATATTACTCTGGTATTGGCATTTTAACGCTTGTATTTGCCTATATTAGTGCAATATGTCTCATTTCAAACGAATTTGTATCAACATCTGAACATATTTTATGGAGTCCTATAACTTTTTAGTGCAATACGCTAAGAAATATATTACTCTGGTATTGGCATTTTAACGCTTGTATTTGCTTATATAACTGCAATATGTCTCATATATTCCTCTCGTATTGGCATTTTAACGCTTGTATTTGCGTATATTACTGCTAAATGTCTCATTTGAAACGAATTTGAATCTATATCTGAACATTTTTAATGGTGAACTATAACTTATAAATACAATACGCTAAGAAATATATTACTCTGGTATTGGCATTTTAACGCTTGTATTTGCGTATATTACTGCTATATGTCTCATTTGAAACGAATTTGAATCAATATCTGAACATTTTTAATGGTGGCCTATAACTTTTTGGTGCAATACGCTAGGAAATATATTACTCTGGTATTGGCATTTTAACGCTTGTATTTGCGTATATTACTGCAATATGTCTCATATATTCCTCTCGTATTGGCATATTAACGCTTGTATTTGCGTATATTACTGCAATATGTCTCATTTGAAACGAATTTGAATCAATTGATCCGTACATATTTTCCGGGGGTCCTATAACTTTTTGGTGCAATACGCTAGGAAATATATTACTCTGGTATTGGCATTTTAACGCTTGTATTTGCCTATATTAGTGCAATATGTCTCATTTCAAACGAATTTGTATCAACATCTGAACATATTTTATGGAGTCCTATAACTTTTTAGTGCAATACGCTAATAAATATATTACTCTGGTATTGGCATTTTAACGCTTGTATTTGCTTATATAACTGCAATATGTCTCATATATTCCTCTCGTATTGGCATTTTAACGCTTGTATTTGCGTATATTACTGCAATATGTCTCATTTGAAACGAATTTGTATCAACATCTGAACATTTTTAATGGTGAACTATAACTTATAAGTACAACACGCTAAGAAATATATTACTCTGGTATTGGCATTTTAACGCTTGTATTTGCGTATTTAACTGCAATATGTCTCATATATTCCTCTCGTATTGGCATTTTAACGCTTGTATTTGCGTATATTACTGTTATATGTCTCATTTGAAACGAATTTGAATCAATATCTGAACATTTTTAATGGTGGCCTATAACTTTTTGGTGCAATACGCTAGGAAATATATTACTCTGGTATTGGCATTTCAACGCTTGTATTTGCGTATATTACTGCAATATGTCTCATATATTCCTCTCGTATTGGCATATTAACGCTTGTATTTGCGTATATTACTGCAATATGTCTCATTTGAAACGAATTTGAATCAATTGATCCGTACATATTTTACGGGGTCCTATAACTTTTTGGTGCAATACGCTAGGAAATATATTACTCTGGTATTGGCATTTTAACGCTTGTATTTGCCTATATTAGTGCAATATGTCTCATTTCAAACGAATTTGTATCAACATCTGAACATATTTTATGGAGTCCTATAACTTTTTAGTGCAATACGCTAAGAAATATATTACTCTGGTATTGGCAATTTAACGCTTGTATTTGCGTATTTAACTGCAATATGTCTCATATATTCCTCTCGTATTGGCATTTTAACGCTTGTATTTGCGTATATTACTGCAATATGTCTCATTTGAAACGAATTTGTATCAACATCTGAACATTTTTAATGGTGAACTATAACTTATAAGTACAACACGCTAAGAAATATATTACTCTGGTATTGGCATTTTAACGCTTGTATTTGCGTATATTACTGCAATATGTCTCATATATTCCTCTCGTATTGGCATATTGACGCTTGTATTTGCGTATATTACTGCAATATGTCTCATTTGAAACGAATTTGAATCAATTGATCCGTACATATTTTACGGGGTCCTATAACTTTTTGGTGCAATACGCTAGGAAATATATTACTCTGGTATTGGCATTTTAACGCTTGTATTTGCGTATATTACTGCAATATGTCTCATTTCAAACGAATTTGTATCAACATCTGAACATATTTTATGGAGTCCTATAACTTTTTAGTGCAATACGCTAAGAAATATATTACTCTGGTATTGGCATTTTAACTCTTGTATTTGCGTATTATACTGCAATATGTCTCATATATTCCTCTCGTATTGGCATTTTAACGCTTGTATTTGCGTATATTACTGCAATATGTCTCATTTGAAACGAATTTGAATCAATGATCCGTACATATTTTACGGGGTCCTATAACTTTTTGGTGCAATACGCTAGGAAATATATTACTCTGGTATTGGCATTTTAACGCTTGTATTTGCCTATATTAGTGCAATATGTCTCATTTCAAACGAATTTGTATCAACATCTGAACATATTTTATGGAGTCCTATAACTTTTTAGTGCAATACGCTAAGAAATATATTACTCTGGTATTTGCATTTTAACGCTTGTATTTGCGTATTTAACTGCAATATGTCTCATATATTCCTCTCGTATTGGCATTTTAACGCTTGTATTTGTGTATATTACTGCCATATGTCTCATTTGAAACGAATTTGAATCAATATCTGAACATTTTTAAGGGTGGCCTATAACTTTTTGGTGCAATACGCTAGGAAATATATTACTCTGGTATTGGCATTTTAACGCTTGTATTTGCGTATATTAATGCAATATGTCTCATTTCAAACGAATTTGTATCAACATCTGAACATATTTTATGGAGTCCTATAACTTTTTAGTGCAATACGCTAAGAAATAAATTACTCTGGTATTGGCATTTTAACGTTTGTATTTGCGTATTTAACTGCAATATGTCTCATATATTCCTCTCGTATTGGCATTTTAACGCTTGTATTCTCGTATATTACTGCAATATGTCTCATTTGAAACGAATTTGAATCAATTGATCCGTACATATTTTACGGGGTCCTATAACTTTTTGGTGCAATACGCTAGGAAATATATTACTCTGGTATTGGCATTTTAACGCTTGTATTTGCCTATATTAGTGCAATATGTCTCATTTCAAACGAATTTGTATCAACATCTGAACATATTTTATGGATTCCTATAACTTTTTAGTGCAATACGCTAAGAAATATATTACTCTGGTATTGGCATTTTAACGCTTGTATTTGCTTATATAACTGCAATATGTCTCATATATTCCTCTCGTATTGGCATTTTAACGCTTGTATTTGCGTATATTACTGCTATATGTCTCATTTGAAACGAATTTGAATCAAAATCTGAACATTTTTAATGGTGGCCTATAACTTTTTGGTGCAATACGCTAGGAAATTTATTACTCTCGTATTGGCATATTAACGCTTGTATTTGCGTATATTACTGCAATATGTCTCATTTGAAACGAATTTGAATCAATTGATCCGTACATATTTTCCGGGGTCCTATAACTTTTTGGTGCAATACGCTAGGAAATATATTACTCTGGTATTGGCATTTTAACGCTTGTATTTGCCTATATTAGTGCAATATGTCTCATTTCAAACGAATTTGTATCAACATCTGAACATATTTTATGGAGTCCTATAACTTTTTAGTGCAATACGCTAAGAAATATATTACTCTGGTATTGGCATTTTAACGCTTGTATTTGCTTATATAACTGCCATATGTCTCATATATTCCTCTCGTATTGGCATTTTAACGCTTGTATTTGCGTATATTACTGCTAAATGTCTCATTTGAAACGAATTTGAATCAATATCTGAACATTTTTAATGGTGAACTAAAACTTATAAGTACAATACGCTAAGAAATATATTACTCTGGTATTGGCATTTTAACGCTTGTATTTGCGTATTTAACTGCAATATGTCTCATATATTCCTCTCGTATTGGCATTTTAACGCTTGTATTTGCGTATATTACTGTTATATGTCTCATTTGAAACGAATTTGAATCAATATCTGAACATTTTTAATGGTGGCCTATAACTTTTTGGTGCAATACGCTAGGAAATATATTACTCTGGTATTGGCATTTTAACGCTTGTATTTGCGTATATTAATGCAATATGTCTCATTTCAAACAAATTTGTATCAACATCTGAACATATTTTATGGAGTCCTATAACTTTTTAGTGCAATACGCTAAGAAATATATTACTCTGGTATTGGCAATTTAACGCTTGTATTTGCGTATTTAACTGCAATATGTCTCATATATTCCTCTCGTATTGGCATTTTAACGCTTGTATTCTCGTATATTACTGCAATATGTCTCATTTGAAACGAATTTGAATCAATTGATCCGTACATATTTTACGGGGTCCTATAACTTTTTGGTGCAATACGCTAGGAAATATATTACTCTGGTATTGGCATTTTAACGCTTGTATTTGCTTATATAACTGCAATATGTCTCATATATTCCTCTCGTATTGGCATTTTAACGCTTGTATTTGCGTATATTACTGCTATATGTCTCATTTGAAACGAATTTGAATCAAAATCTGAACATTTTTAATGGTGGCCTATAACTTTTTGGTGCAATACGCTAGGAAATTTATTACTCTCGTATTGGCATATTAACGCTTGTATTTGCGTATATTACTGCAATATGTCTCATTTGAAACGAATTTGAATCAATTGATCCGTACATATTTTCCGGGGTCCTATAACTTTTTGGTGCAATACGCTAGGAAATATATTACTCTGGTATTGGCATTTTAACGCTTGTATTTGCCTATATTAGTGCAATATGTCTCATTTCAAACGAATTTGTATCAACATCTGAACATATTTTATGGAGTCCTATAACTTTTTAGTGCAATACGCTAAGAAATATATTACTCTGGTATTGGCATTTTAACGCTTGTATTTGCTTATATAACTGCAATATGTCTCATATATTCCTCTCGTATTGGCATTTTAACGCTTGTATTTGCGTATATTACTGCTAAATGTCTCATTTGAAACGAATTTGAATCAATATCTGAACATTTTTAATGGTGAACTAAAACTTATAAGTACAATACGCTAAGAAATATATTACTCTGGTATTGGCATTTTAACGCTTGTATTTGCGTATTTAACTGCAATATGTCTCATATATTCCTCTCGTATTGGCATTTTAACGCTTGTATTTGCGTATATTACTGTTATATGTCTCATTTGAAACGAATTTGAATCAATATCTGAACATTTTTAATGGTGGCCTATAACTTTTTGGTGCAATACGCTAGGAAATATATTACTCTGGTATTGGCATTTTAACGCTTGTATTTGCGTATATTAATGCAATATGTCTCATTTCAAACAAATTTGTATCAACATCTGAACATATTTTATGGAGTCCTATAACTTTTTAGTGCAATACGCTAAGAAATATATTACTCTGGTATTGGCAATTTAACGCTTGTATTTGCGTATTTAACTGCAATATGTCTCATATATTCCTCTCGTATTGGCATTTTAACGCTTGTATTCTCGTATATTACTGCAATATGTCTCATTTGAAACGAATTTGAATCAATTGATCCGTACATATTTTACGGGGTCCTATAACTTTTTGGTGCAATACGCTAGGAAATATATTACTCTGGTATTGGCATTTTAACGCTTGTATTTGCTTATATAACTGCAATATGTCTCATATATTCCTCTCGTATTGGCATTTTAACGCTTGTATTTGCGTATATTACTGCTATATGTCTCATTTGAAACGAATTTGAATCAATATCTGAACATTTTTAATGGTGGCCTATAACTTTTTGGTGCAATACGCTAGGAAATATATTACTCTGGTATTGGCATTTTAACGCTTGTATTTGCGTATATTACTGCAATATGTCTCATATGAAACGAATTTGAATCAATTGATCCGTACATATTTTCCGGGGTCCTATAACTTTTTGGTGCAATACGCTAGGAAATATATTACTCTGGTATTGGCATTTTAACGCTTGTATTTGCCTATATTAGTGCAATATGTCTCATTTCAAACGAATTTGTATCAACATCTGAACATATTTTATGGAGTCCTATAACTTTTTAGTGCAATACGCTAAGAAATATATTACTCTGGTATTGGCATTTTAACGCTTGTATTTGCTTATATAACTGCAATATGTCTCATATATTCCTCTCGTATTGGCATTTTAACGCTTGTATTTGCGTATATTACTGCTAAATGTCTCATTTGAAACGAATTTGAATCAATATCTGAACATTTTTAATGGTGAACTAAAACTTATAAGTACAATACGCTAAGAAATATATTACTCTGGTATTGGCATTTTAACGCTTGTATTTGCGTATTTAACTGCAATATGTCTCATATATTTCTCTCGTATTGGCATTTTAACGCTTGTATTTGCGTATATTACTGTTATATGTCTCATTTGAAACGAATTTGAATCAATATCTGAACATTTTTAATGGTGGCCTATAACTTTTTGGTGCAATACGCTAGGAAATATATTACTCTGGTATTGGCATTTTAACGCTTGTATTTGCGTATATTAATGCAATATGTCTCATTTCAAACAAATTTGTATCAACATCTGAACATATTTTATGGAGTCCTATAACTTTTTAGTGCAATACGCTAAGAAATATATTACTCTGGTATTGGCAATTTAACACTTGTATTTGCGTATTTAACTGCAATATGTCTCATATATTCCTCTCGTATTGGCATTTTAACGCTTGTATTCTCGTATATTACTGCAATATGTCTCATTTGAAACGAATTTGAATCAATTGATCCGTACATATTTTACGGGGTCCTATAACTTTTTGGTGCAATACGCTAGGAAATATATTACTCTGGTATTGGCATTTTAACGCTTGTATTTGCCTATATTAGTGCAAAATGTCTGATTTCAAACGAATTTGTATCAACATCTGAACATATTTTATGGAGTCCTATAACTTTTTAGTGCAATACGCTAAGAAATATATTACTCTGGTATTGGCATTTTAACGCTTGTATTTGCGTATTTAACTGCAATATGTCTCATATATTCCTCTCGTATTGGCATTTTAACGCTTGTATTTGCGTATATTACTGCAATATGTCTCATTTGAAACGAATTTGAATCAATGATCCGTACATATTTTACAGGGTCCTATAACTTTTTGATGCAATACGCTAGGAAATATATTACTCTGGTATTGGCATTTTAACGCTTGTATTTGCCTATATTAGTGCAATATGTCTCATTTCAAACGAATTTGTATCAACATCTGAACATATTTGATGGAGTCCTATAACTTTTTAGTGCAATACGCTAAGAAATATATTACTCTGGTATTGGCATTTTAACGCTTGTATTTGCGTATTTAACTGCAATATGTCTCATATATTCCTCTCGTATTGGCATTTTACCGCTTGTATTTGCGTATATTACTGCTATATGTCTCATTTGAAACGAATTTGAATCAATATCTGAACATTTTTAATGGTGGCCTATAACTTTTTGGTGCAATACGCTAGGAAATATATTACTCTGGTATTGGCATTTCAACGCTTGTATTTGCGTATATTACTGCAATATGTCTCATATATTCCTCTCGTATTGGCATATTAACGCTTGTATTTGCGTATATTACTGCAATATGTCTCATTTGAAACGAATTTGAATCAATTGATCCGTACATATTTTACGGGGTCCTATAACTTTTTGGTGCAATACGCTAGGAAATATATTACTCTGGTATTGGCATTTTAACGCTTGTATTTGCCTATATTAGTGCAATATGTCTCATTTCAAACGAATTTGTATCAACATCTGAACATATTTTATGGAGTCCTATAACTTTTTAGTGCAATACGCTAAGAAATATATTACTCTGGTATTGGCAATTTAACGCTTGTATTTGCGTATTTAACTGCAATATGTCTCATATATTCCTCTCGTATTGGCATTTTAACGCTTGTATTTGCGTATATTACTGCAATATGTCTCATTTGAAACGAATTTGTATCAACATCTGAACATTTTTAATGGTGAACTATAACTTATAAGTACAACACGCTAAGAAATATATTACTCTGGTATTGGCATTTTAACGCTTGTATTTGCGTATATTACTGCAATATGTCTCATATATTCCTCTCGTATTGGCATATTAACGCTTGTATTTGCGTATATTACTGCAATATGTCTCATTTGAAACGAATTTGAATCAATTGATCCGTACATATTTTACGGGGTCCTATAACTTTTTGGTGCAATACGCTAGGAAATATATTACTCTGGTATTGGCATTTTAACGCTTGTATTTGCGTATATTACTGCAATATGTCTCATTTCAAACGAATTTGTATCAACATCTGAACATTTTTTATGGAGTCCTATAACTTTTTAGTGCAATACGCTAAGAAATATATTACTCTGGTATTGGCATTTTAACGCTTGTATTTGCGTATTTAACTGCAATATGTCTCATATATTCCTCTCGTATTGGCATTTTAACGCTTGTATTTGCGTATATTACTGCTATATGTCTCATTTGAAACGAATTTGCATCAATATCTGAACATTTTTAATGGTGGCCTATAACTTTTTGGTGCAATACGCTAGGAAATATATTACTCTGGTATTGGCATTTCAACGCTTGTATTTGCGTATATTACTGCAATATGTCTCATATATTCCTCTCGTATTGGCATATTAACGCTTGTATTTGCGTATATTACTGCAATATGTCTCATTTGAAACGAATTTGAATCAATTGATCCGTACATATTTTACGGGGTCCTATAACTTTTTGGTGCAATACGCTAGGAAATATATTACTCTGGTATTGGCATTTTAACGCTTGTATTTGCCTATATTAGTGCAATATGTCTCATTTCAAACGAATTTGTATCAACATCTGAACATATTTTATGGAGTCCTATAACTTTTTAGTGCAATACGCTAAGAAATATATTACTCTGGTATTGGCAATTTAACGCTTGTATTTGCGTATTTAACTGCAATATGTCTCATATATTCCTCTCGTATTTGCATTTTAACGCTTGTATTTGCGTATATTACTGCAATATGTCTCATTTGAAACGAATTTGTATCAACATCTGAACATTTTTAATGGTGAACTATAACTTATAAGTACAATACGCTAAGAAATATATTACTCTGGTATTGGCATTTTAACGCTTGTATTTTCTTATATAACTGCAATATGTCTCATATATTCCTCTCGTATTGGCATTTTAACGCTTGTATTTGCGTATATTACTGCAATATGTCTCATTTGAAACGAATTTGAATCAATGATCCGTACATATTTTACGGGGTCCTATAACTTTTTGGTGCAATACGCTAGGAAATATATTACTCTGGTATTGGCATTTTAACGCTTGTATTTGCCTATATTAGTGCAATATGTCTCATTTCAAACGAATTTGTATCAACATCTGAACATATTTTATGGAGTCCTATAACTTTTTAGTGCAATACGCTAGGAAATATATTACTCTGGTATTGGCATTTTAACGCTTGTATTTGCGTATATTAATGCAATATGTCTCATTTCAAACGAATTTGTATCAACATCTGAACATATTTTATGGAGTCCTATAACTTTTTAGTGCAATACGCTAAGAAATATATTACTCTGGTATTGGCATTTTAACGTTTGTATTTGCGTATTTAACTGCAATATGTCTCATATATTCCTCTCGTATTGGCATTTTAACGCTTGTATTCTCGTATATTACTGCAATATGTCTCATTTGAAACGAATTTGAATCAATTGATCCGTACATATTTTACGGGGTCCTATAACTTTTTGGTGCAATACGCTAGGAAATATATTACTCTGGTATTGGCATTTTAACGCTTGTATTTGCCTATATTAGTGCAATATGTCTCATTTCAAACGAATTTGTATCAACATCTGAACATATTTTATGGAGTCCTATAACTTTTTAGTGCAATACGCTAAGAAATATATTACTCTGGTATTGGCATTTTAACGCTTGTATTTGCGTATTTAACTGCAATATGTCTCATATATTCCTCTCGTATTGGCATTTTAACGCTTGTATTTGCGTATATTACTGCTATATGTCTCATTTGAAACGAATTTGCATCAATATCTGAACATTTTTAATGGTGGCCTATAACTTTTTGGTGCAATACGCTAGGAAATATATTACTCTGGTATTGGCATTTCAACGCTTGTATTTGCGTATATTACTGCAATATGTCTCATATATTCCTCTCGTATTGGCATATTAACGCTTGTATTTGCGTATATTACTGCAATATGTCTCATTTGAAACGAATTTGAATCAATTGATCCGTACATATTTTACGGGGTCCTATAACTTTTTGGTGCAATACGCTAGGAAATATATTACTCTGGTATTGGCATTTTAACGCTTGTATTTGCCTATATTAGTGCAATATGTCTCATTTCAAACGAATTTGTATCAACATCTGAACATATTTTATGGAGTCCTATAACTTTTTAGTGCAATACGCTAAGAAATATATTACTCTGGTATTGGCAATTTAACGCTTGTATTTGCGTATTTAACTGCAATATGTCTCATATATTCCTCTCGTATTGGCATTTTAACGCTTGTATTTGCGTATATTACTGCAATATGTCTCATTTGAAACGAATTTGTATCAACATCTGAACATTTTTAATGGTGAACTATAACTTATAAGTACAATACGCTAAGAAATATATTACTCTGGTATTGGCATTTTAACGCTTGTATTTTCTTATATAACTGCAATATGTCTCATATATTCCTCTCGTATTGGCATTTTAACGCTTGTATTTGCGTATATTACTGCAATATGTCTCATTTGAAACGAATTTGAATCAATGATCCGTACATATTTTACGGGGTCCTATAACTTTTTGGTGCAATACGCTAGGAAATATATTACTCTGGTATTGGCATTTTAACGCTTGTATTTGCCTATATTAGTGCAATATGTCTCATTTCAAACGAATTTGTATCAACATCTGAACATATTTTATGGAGTCCTATAACTTTTTAGTGCAATACGCTAGGAAATATATTACTCTGGTATTGGCATTTTAACGCTTGTATTTGCGTATATTAATGCAATATGTCTCATTTCAAACGAATTTGTATCAACATCTGAACATATTTTATGGAGTCCTATAACTTTTTAGTGCAATACGCTAAGAAATATATTACTCTGGTATTGGCATTTTAACGTTTGTATTTGCGTATTTAACTGCAATATGTCTCATATATTCCTCTCGTATTGGCATTTTAACGCTTGTATTCTCGTATATTACTGCAATATGTCTCATTTGAAACGAATTTGAATCAATTGATCCGTACATATTTTACGGGGTCCTATAACTTTTTGGTGCAATACGCTAGGAAATATATTACTCTGGTATTGGCATTTTAACGCTTGTATTTGCCTATATTAGTGCAATATGTCTCATTTCAAACGAATTTGTATCAACATCTGAACATATTTTATGGAGTCCTATAACTTTTTAGTGCAATACGCTAAGAAATATATTACTCTGGTATTGGCATTTTAACGCTTGTATTTGCTTATATAACTGCAATATGTCTCATATATTCCTCTCGTATTGGCATTTTAACGCTTGTATTTGCGTATATTACTGCCAAATGTCTCATTTGAAACGAATTTGAATCTATATCTGAACATTTTTAATGGTGAACTATAACTTATAAGTACAATACGCTAAGAAATATATTACTCTGGTATTGGCATTTTAACGCTTGTATTTGCGTATATTACTGCTATATGTCTCATTTGAAACGAATTTGAATCAATATCTGAACATTTTTAATGGTGGCCTATAACTTTTTGGTGCAATACGCTAGGAAATATATTACTCTCGTATTGGCATATTAACGCTTGTATTTGCGTATATTACTGCAATATGTCTCATTTGAAACGAATTTGAATCAATTGATCCGTACATATTTTACGGGGTCCTATAACTTTTTGGTGCAATACGCTAGGAAATATATTACTCTGGTATTGGCATTTTAACGCTTGTATTTGCCTATATTAGTGCAATATGTCTCATTTCAAACGAATTTGTATCAACATCTGAACATATTTTATGGAGTCCTATAACTTTTTAGTGCAATACGCTAAGAAATATATTACTCTGGTATTGGCATTTTAACTCTTGTATTTGCGTATTATACTGCAATATGTCTCATATATTCCTCTCGTATTGGCATTTTAACGCTTGTATTTGCGTATATTACTGCAATATGTCTCATTTGAAACGAATTTGAATCAATGATCCGTACATATTTTACGGGGTCCTATAACTTTTTGGTGCAATACGCTAGGAAATATATTACTCTGGTATTGGCATTTTAACGCTTGTATTTGCCTATATTAGTGCAATATGTCTCATTTCAAACGAATTTGTATCAACATCTGAACATATTTTATGGAGTCCTATAACTTTTTAGTGCAATACGCTAAGAAATATATTACTCTGGTATTTGCATTTTAACGCTTGTATTTGCGTATTTAACTGCAATATGTCTCATATATTCCTCTCGTATTGGCATTTTAACGCTTGTATTTGTGTATATTACTGCCATATGTCTCATTTGAAACGAATTTGAATCAATATCTGAACATTTTTAAGGGTGGCCTATAACTTTTTGGTGCAATACGCTAGGAAATATATTACTCTGGTATTGGCATTTTAACGCTTGTATTTGCGTATATTAATGCAATATGTCTCATTTCAAACGAATTTGTATCAACATCTGAACATATTTTATGGAGTCCTATAACTTTTTAGTGCAATACGCTAAGAAATATATTACTCTGGTATTGGCATTTTAACGTTTGTATTTGCGTATTTAACTGCAATATGTCTCATATATTCCTCTCGTATTGGCATTTTAACGCTTGTATTCTCGTATATTACTGCAATATGTCTCATTTGAAACGAATTTGAATCAATTGATCCGTACATATTTTACGGGGTCCTATAACTTTTTGGTGCAATACGCTAGGAAATATATTACTCTGGTATTGGCATTTTAACGCTTGTATTTGCCTATATTAGTGCAATATGTCTCATTTCAAACGAATTTGTATCAACATCTGAACATATTTTATGGATTCCTATAACTTTTTAGTGCAATACGCTAAGAAATATATTACTCTGGTATTGGCATTTTAACGCTTGTATTTGCTTATATAACTGCAATATGTCTCATATATTCCTCTCGTATTGGCATTTTAACGCTTGTATTTGCGTATATTACTGCTATATGTCTCATTTGAAACGAATTTGAATCAAAATCTGAACATTTTTAATGGTGGCCTATAACTTTTTGGTGCAATACGCTAGGAAATTTATTACTCTCGTATTGGCATATTAACGCTTGTATTTGCGTATATTACTGCAATATGTCTCATTTGAAACGAATTTGAATCAATTGATCCGTACATATTTTCCGGGGTCCTATAACTTTTTGGTGCAATACGCTAGGAAATATATTACTCTGGTATTGGCATTTTAACGCTTGTATTTGCCTATATTAGTGCAATATGTCTCATTTCAAACGAATTTGTATCAACATCTGAACATATTTTATGGAGTCCTATAACTTTTTAGTGCAATACGCTAAGAAATATATTACTCTGGTATTGGCATTTTAACGCTTGTATTTGCTTATATAACTGCAATATGTCTCATATATTCCTCTCGTATTGGCATTTTAACGCTTGTATTTGCGTATATTACTGCTAAATGTCTCATTTGAAACGAATTTGAATCAATATCTGAACATTTTTAATGGTGAACTAAAACTTATAAGTACAATACGCTAAGAAATATATTACTCTGGTATTGGCATTTTAACGCTTGTATTTGCGTATTTAACTGCAATATGTCTCATATATTCCTCTCGTATTGGCATTTTAACGCTTGTATTTGCGTATATTACTGTTATATGTCTCATTTGAAACGAATTTGAATCAATATCTGAACATTTTTAATGGTGGCCTATAACTTTTTGGTGCAATACGCTAGGAAATATATTACTCTGGTATTGGCATTTTAACGCTTGTATTTGCGTATATTAATGCAATATGTCTCATTTCAAACAAATTTGTATCAACATCTGAACATATTTTATGGAGTCCTATAACTTTTTAGTGCAATACGCTAAGAAATATATTACTCTGGTATTGGCAATTTAACGCTTGTATTTGCGTATTTAACTGCAATATGTCTCATATATTCCTCTCGTATTGGCATTTTAACGCTTGTATTCTCGTATATTACTGCAATATGTCTCATTTGAAACGAATTTGAATCAATTGATCCGTACATATTTTACGGGGTCCTATAACTTTTTGGTGCAATACGCTAGGAAATATATTACTCTGGTATTGGCATTTTAACGCTTGTATTTGCTTATATAACTGCAATATGTCTCATATATTCCTCTCGTATTGGCATTTTAACGCTTGTATTTGCGTATATTACTGCTATATGTCTCATTTGAAACGAATTTGAATCAAAATCTGAACATTTTTAATGGTGGCCTATAACTTTTTGGTGCAATACGCTAGGAAATTTATTACTCTCGTATTGGCATATTAACGCTTGTATTTGCGTATATTACTGCAATATGTCTCATTTGAAACGAATTTGAATCAATTGATCCGTACATATTTTCCGGGGTCCTATAACTTTTTGGTGCAATACGCTAGGAAATATATTACTCTGGTATTGGCATTTTAACGCTTGTATTTGCCTATATTAGTGCAATATGTCTCATTTCAAACGAATTTGTATCAACATCTGAACATATTTTATGGAGTCCTATAACTTTTTAGTGCAATACGCTAAGAAATATATTACTCTGGTATTGGCATTTTAACGCTTGTATTTGCTTATATAACTGCAATATGTCTCATATATTCCTCTCGTATTGGCATTTTAACGCTTGTATTTGCGTATATTACTGCTAAATGTCTCATTTGAAACGAATTTGAATCAATATCTGAACATTTTTAATGGTGAACTAAAACTTATAAGTACAATACGCTAAGAAATATATTACTCTGGTATTGGCATTTTAACGCTTGTATTTGCGTATTTAACTGCAATATGTCTCATATATTCCTCTCGTATTGGCATTTTAACGCTTGTATTTGCGTATATTACTGTTATATGTCTCATTTGAAACGAATTTGAATCAATATCTGAACATTTTTAATGGTGGCCTATAACTTTTTGGTGCAATACGCTAGGAAATATATTACTCTGGTATTGGCATTTTAACGCTTGTATTTGCGTATATTAATGCAATATGTCTCATTTCAAACAAATTTGTATCAACATCTGAACATATTTTATGGAGTCCTATAACTTTTTAGTGCAATACGCTAAGAAATATATTACTCTGGTATTGGCAATTTAACGCTTGTATTTGCGTATTTAACTGCAATATGTCTCATATATTCCTCTCGTATTGGCATTTTAACGCTTGTATTCTCGTATATTACTGCAATATGTCTCATTTGAAACGAATTTGAATCAATTGATCCGTACATATTTTACGGGGTCCTATAACTTTTTGGTGCAATACGCTAGGAAATATATTACTCTGGTATTGGCATTTTAACGCTTGTATTTGCTTATATAACTGCAATATGTCTCATATATTCCTCTCGTATTGGCATTTTAACGCTTGTATTTGCGTATATTACTGCTATATGTCTCATTTGAAACGAATTTGAATCAATATCTGAACATTTTTAATGGTGGCCTATAACTTTTTGGTGCAATACGCTAGGAAATATATTACTCTCGTATTGGCATTTTAACGCTTGTATTTGCGTATATTACTGCAATATGTCTCATTTGAAACGAATTTGAATCAATTGATCCGTACATATTTTCCGGGGTCCTATAACTTTTTGGTGCAATACGCTAGGAAATATATTACTCTGGTATTGGCATTTTAACGCTTGTATTTGCCTATATTAGTGCAATATGTCTCATTTCAAACGAATTTGTATCAACATCTGAACATATTTTATGGAGTCCTATAACTTTTTAGTGCAATACGCTAAGAAATATATTACTCTGGTATTGGCATTTTAACGCTTGTATTTGCTTATATAACTGCAATATGTCTCATATATTCCTCTCGTATTGGCATTTTAACGCTTGTATTTGCGTATATTACTGCTAAATGTCTCATTTGAAACGAATTTGAATCAATATCTGAACATTTTTAATGGTGAACTAAAACTTATAAGTACAATACGCTAAGAAATATATTACTCTGGTATTGGCATTTTAACGCTTGTATTTGCGTATTTAACTGCAATATGTCTCATATATTTCTCTCGTATTGGCATTTTAACGCTTGTATTTGCGTATATTACTGTTATATGTCTCATTTGAAACGAATTTGAATCAATATCTGAACATTTTTAATGGTGGCCTATAACTTTTTGGTGCAATACGCTAGGAAATATATTACTCTGGTATTGGCATTTTAACGCTTGTATTTGCGTATATTAATGCAATATGTCTCATTTCAAACAAATTTGTATCAACATCTGAACATATTTTATGGAGTCCTATAACTTTTTAGTGCAATACGCTAAGAAATATATTACTCTGGTATTGGCAATTTAACGCTTGTATTTGCGTATTTAACTGCAATATGTCTCATATATTCCTCTCGTATTGGCATTTTAACGCTTGTATTCTCGTATATTACTGCAATATGTCTCATTTGAAACGAATTTGAATCAATTGATCCGTACATATTTTACGGGGTCCTATAACTTTTTGGTGCAATACGCTAGGAAATATATTACTCTGGTATTGGCATTTTAACGCTTGTATTTGCCTATATTAGTGCAAAATGTCTGATTTCAAACGAATTTGTATCAACATCTGAACATATTTTATGGAGTCCTATAACTTTTTAGTGCAATACGCTAAGAAATATATTACTCTGGTATTGGCATTTTAACGCTTGTATTTGCGTATTTAACTGCAATATGTCTCATATATTCCTCTCGTATTGGCATTTTAACGCTTGTATTTGCGTATATTACTGCAATATGTCTCATTTGAAACGAATTTGAATCAATGATCCGTACATATTTTACAGGGTCCTATAACTTTTTGATGCAATACGCTAGGAAATATATTACTCTGGTATTGGCATTTTAACGCTTGTATTTGCCTATATTAGTGCAATATGTCTCATTTCAAACGAATTTGTATCAACATCTGAACATATTTTATGGAGTCCTATAACTTTTTAGTGCAATACGCTAAGAAATATATTACTCTGGTATTGGCATTTTAACGCTTGTATTTGCGTATTTAACTGCAATATGTCTCATATATTCCTCTCGTATTGGCATTTTACCGCTTGTATTTGCGTATATTACTGCTATATGTCTCATTTGAAACGAATTTGAATCAATATCTGAACATTTTTAATGGTGGCCTATAACTTTTTGGTGCAATACGCTAGGAAATATATTACTCTGGTATTGGCATTTCAACGCTTGTATTTGCGTATATTACTGCAATATGTCTCATATATTCCTCTCGTATTGGCATATTAACGCTTGTATTTGCGTATATTACTGCAATATGTCTCATTTGAAACGAATTTGAATCAATTGATCCGTACATATTTTACGGGGTCCTATAACTTTTTGGTGCAATACGCTAGGAAATATATTACTCTGGTATTGGCATTTTAACGCTTGTATTTGCCTATATTAGTGCAATATGTCTCATTTTAAACGAATTTGTATCAACATCTGAACATATTTTATGGAGTCCTATAACTTTTTAGTGCAATACGCTAAGAAATATATTACTCTGGTATTGGCAATTTAACGCTTGTATTTGCGTATTTAACTGCAATATGTCTCATATATTCCTCTCGTATTGGCATTTTAACGCTTGTATTTGCGTATATTACTGCAATATGTCTCATTTGAAACGAATTTGAATCAATGATCCGTACATATTTTACGGGGTCCTATAACTTTTTGGTGCAATACGCTAGGAAATATATTACTCTGGTATTGGCATTTTAACGCTTGTATTTGCCTATATTAGTGCAATATGTCTCATTTCAAACGAATTTGTATCAACATCTGAACATATTTTATGGAGTCCTATAACTTTTTAGTGCAATACGCTAAGAAATATATTACTCTGGTATTTGCATTTTAACGCTTGTATTTGCGTATTTAACTGCAATATGTCTCATATATTCCTCTCGTATTGGCATTTTAACGCTTGTATTTGCGTATATTACTGCTATATGTCTCATTTGAAACGAATTTGAATCAATATCTGAACATTTTTAATGGTGGCCTATAACTTTTTGGTGCAATACGCTAGGAAATATATCACTCTGGTATTGGCATTTTAACGCTTGTATTTGCGTATATTAATGCAATATGTCTCATTTCAAACGAATTTGTAACAACATCTGAACATATTTTATGGAGTCCTATAACTTTTTAGTGCAATACGCTAAGAAATATATTACTCTGGTATTGGCATTTTAACGCTTGTATTTGCGTATTTAACTGCAATATGTCTCATATATTCCTCTCGTATTGGCATTTTAACGCTTGTATTTGCGTATATTACTGCAATATGTCTCATTTGAAACGAATTTGAATCAATGATCCGTACATATTTTACGGGGTCCTATAACTTTTTGGTGCAATACGCTAGGAAATATATTACTCTGGTATTGGCATTTTAACGCTTGTATTTGCCTATATTAGTGCAATATGTCTCATTTCAAACGAATTTGTATCAACATCTGAACATATTTTATGGAGTCCTATAACTTTTTAGTGCAATACGCTAAGAAATATATTACTCTGGTATTGGCATTTTAACGCTTGTATTTGCGTATTTAACTGCAATATGTCTCATATATTCCTCTCGTATTGGCATTTTAACGCTTGTATTTGCGTATATTACTGCTATATGTCTCATTTGAAACGAATTTGCATCAATATCTGAACATTTTTAATGGTGGCCTATAACTTTTTGGTGCAATACGCTAGGAAATATATTACTCTGGTATTGGCATTTCAACGCTTGTATTTGCGTATATTACTGCAATATGTCTCATATATTCCTCTCGTATTGGCATATTAACGCTTGTATTTGCGTATATTACTGCAATATGTCTCATTTGAAACGAATTTGAATCAATTGATCCGTACATATTTTACGGGGTCCTATAACTTTTTGGTGCAATACGCTAGGAAATATATTACTCTGGTATTGGCATTTTAACGCTTGTATTTGCCTATATTAGTGCAATATGTCTCATTTTAAACGAATTTGTATCAACATCTGAACATATTTTATGGAGTCCTATAACTTTTTAGTGCAATACGCTAAGAAATATATTACTCTGGTATTGGCAATTTAACGCTTGTATTTGCGTATTTAACTGCAATATGTCTCATATATTCCTCTCGTATTGGCATTTTAACGCTTGTATTTGCGTATATTACTGCAATATGTCTCATTTGAAACGAATTTGTATCAACATCTGAACATTTTTATTGGTGAACTATAACTTATAAGTACAATACGCTAAGAAATATATTACTCTGGTATTGGCATTTTAACGCTTGTATTTGCGTATATTACTGCAATATGTCTCATATATTCCTCTCGTATTGGCATATTAACGCTTGTATTTGCGTATATTACTGCAATATGTCTCATTCGAAACGAATTTGAATCAATTGATCCGTACATATTTTACGGGGTCCTATGACTTTTTGGTGCAATACGCTAGGAAATATATTACTCTGGTATTGGCATTTTAACGCTTGTATTTGCGTATATTACTGCAATATGTCTCATTTCAAACGAATTTGTATCAACATCTGAACATATTTTATGGAGTCCTATAACTTTTTAGTGCAATTCGCTAAGAAATATATTACTCTGGTATTGGCATTTTAACGCTTGTATTTGCGTATTTAACTGCAATATGTCTCATATATTCCTCTCGTATTGGCATTTTAACGCTTGTATTTGCGTATATTACTGCAATATGTCTCATTTGAAACGAATTTGAATCAATGATCCGTACATAATTTACGGGGTCCTATAACTTTTTGGTGCAATACGCTAGGAAATATATTACTCTGGTATTGGCATTTTAACGCTTGTATTTGCCTATATTAGTGCAATATGTCTCATTTCAAACGAATTTGTATCAACATCTGAACATATTTTATGGAGTCCTATAACTTTTTAGTGCAATACGCTAAGAAATATATTACTCTGGTATTGGCATTTTAACGCTTGTATTTGCGTATTTAACTGCAATATGTCTCATATATTCCTCTCGTATTGGCATTTTAACGCTTGTATTTGCGTATATTACTGCTATATGTCTCATTTGAAACGAATTTGTATCAATATCTGAACATTTTTAATGGTGGCCTATAACTTTTTGGTGCAATACGCTAGGAAATATATTACTCTGGTATTGGCATTTTAACGCTTGTATTTGCCTATATTAGTGCAATATGTCTCATTTCAAACGAATTTGTATCAACATCTGAACATATTTTATGGAGTCCTATAACTTTTTAGTGCAATACGCTAAGAAATATATTACTCTGGTATTGGCATTTTAACGCTTGTATTTGCTTATATAACTGCAATATGTCTCATATATTCCTCTCGTATTGGCATTTTAACGCTTGTATTTGCGTATATTACTGTTATATGTCTCATTTGAAACGAATTTGAATCAATATCTGAACATTTTTAATGGTGGCCTATAACTTTTTGGTGCAATACGCTAGGAAATATATTACTCTGGTATTGGCATTTTAACGCTTGTATTTGCGTATATTAATGCAATATGTCTCATTTCAAACGAATTTGTATCAACATCTGAACATATTTTATGGAGTCCTATAACTTTTTAGTGCAATACGCTAAGAAATATATTACTCTGGTATTGGCAATTTAATGCTTGTATTTGCGTATTTAACTGCAATATGTCTCATATATTCCTCTCGTATTGGCATTTTAACGCTTGTATTCTCGTATATTACTGCAATATGTCTCATTTGAAACGAATTTGAATCAATTGATCCGTACATATTTTACGGGGTCCTATAACTTTTTGGTGCAATACGCTAGGAAATATATTACTCTGGTATTGGCATTTCAACGCTTGTATTTGCGTATATTACTGCAATATGTCTCATATATTCCTCTCGTATTGGCATATTAACGCTTGTATTTGCGTATATTACTGCAATATGTCTCATTTGAAACGAATTTGAATCAATTGATCCGTACATATTTTACGGGGTCCTATAACTTTTTGGTGCAATACGCTAGGAAATATATTACTCTGGTATTGGCATTTTAACGCTTGTATTTGCCTATATTAGTGCAATATGTCTCATTTCAAACGAATTTGTATCAACATCTGAACATATTTTATGGAGTCCTATAACTTTTTAGTGCAATACGCTAAGAAATATATTACTCTGGTATTGGCAATTTAACGCTTGTATTTGCGTATTTAACTGCAATATGTCTCATATATTCCTCTCGTATTGGCATTTTAACGCTTGTATTTGCGTATATTACTGCAATATGTCTCATTTGAAACGAATTTGTATCAACATCTGAACATTTTTAATGGTGAACTATAACTTATAAGTACAATACGCTAAGAAATATATTACTCTGGTATTGGCATTTTAACGCTTGTATTTGCGTATATTACTGCAATATGTCTCATATATTCCTCTCGTATTGGCATTTTAACGCTTGTATTTGCGTATATTACTGCAATATGTCTCATTCGAAACGAATTTGAATCAATTGATCCGTACATATTTTACGGGGTCCTATGACTTTTTGGTGCAATACGCTAGGAAATATATTACTCTGGTATTGGCATTTTAACGCTTGTATTTGCGTATATTACTGCAATATGTCTCATTTCAAACGAATTTGTATCAACATCTGAACATATTTTATGGAGTCCTATAACTTTTTAGTGCAATACGCTAAGAAATATATTACTCTGGTATTGGCATTTTAACGCTTGTATTTGCGTATTTAACTGCAATATGTCTCATATATTCCTCTCGTATTGGCATTTTAACGCTTGTATTTGCGTATATTACTGCAATATGTCTCATTTGAAACGAATTTGAATCAATGATCCGTACATATTTTACGGGGTCCTATAACTTTTTGGTGCAATACGCTAGGAAATATATTACTCTGGTATTGGCATTTTAACGCTTGTATTTGCCTATATTAGTGCAATATGTCTAATTTCAAACGAATTTGTATCAACATCTGAACATATTTTATGGAGTCCTATAACTTTTTAGTGCAATACGCTAAGAAATATATTACTCTGGTATTGGCATTTTAACGCTTGTATTTGCGTATTTAACTGCAATATGTCTCATATATTCCTCTCGTATTGGCATTTTAACGCTTGTATTTGCGTATATTACTGCTATATGTCTCATTTGAAACGAATTTGAATCAATATCTGAACATTTTTAATGGTGGCCTATAACTTTTTGGTGCAATACGCTAGGAAATATATTACTCTGGTATTGGCATTTTAACGCTTGTATTTGCTTATATAACTGCAATATGTCTCATATATTCCTCTCGTATTGGCATTTTAACGCTTGTATTTGCGTATATTACTGTTATATGTCTCATTTGAAACGAATTTGAATCAATATCTGAACATTTTTAATGGTGGCCTATAACTTTTTGGTGCAATACGCTAGGAAATATATTACTCTGGTATTGGCATTTCAACGCTTGTATTTGCGTATATTACTGCAATATGTCTCATATATTCCTCTCGTATTTGCATATTAACGCTTGTATTTGCGTATATTACTGCAATATGTCTCATTTGAAACGAATTTGAATCAATTGATCCGTACATATTTTACGGGGTCCTATAACTCTTTGGTGCAATACGCTAGGAAATATATTACTCTGGTATTGGCATTTTAACGCTTGTATTTGCCTATATTAGTGCAATATGTCTCATTTCAAACGAATTTGTATCAACATCAGAACATATTTTATGGAGTCCTATAACTATTTAGTGCAATACGCTAAGAAATATATTACTCTGGTATTGGCATTTTAACGCTTGTATTTGCGTATTTAACTGCAATATGTCTCATATATTCCTCTCGTATTGGCATTTTAACGCTTGTATTTGCGTATATTACTGCTATATGTCTCATTTGAAACGAATTTGAATCAATATCTGAACATTTTTAATGGTGGCCTATAACTTTTTGGTGCAATACGCTAGGAAATATATTACTCTGGTATTGGCATTTTAACGCTTGTATTTGCTTATATAACTGCAATATGTCTCATATATTCCTCTCGTATTGGCATTTTAACGCTTGTATTTGCGTATATTACTGTTATATGTCTCATTTGAAACGAATTTGAATCAATATCTGAACATTTTTAATGGTGGCCTATAACTTTTTGGTGCAATACGCTAGGAAATATATTACTCTGGTATTGGCATTTTAACGCTTGTATTTGCGTATATTACTGCAATATGTCTCATATATTCCTCTCGTATTTGCATATTAACGCTTGTATTTGCGTATATTACTGCAATATGTCTCATTTGAAACGAATTTGAATCAATTGATCCGTACATATTTTACGGGGTCCTATAACTTTTTGGTGCAATACGCTAGGAAATATATTACTCTGGTATTGGCATTTTAACGCTTGTATTTGCCTATATTAGTGCAATATGTCTCATTTCAAACGAATTTGTATCAACATCTGAACATATTTTATGGAGTCCTATAACTTTTTAGTGCAATACGCTAAGAAATATATTACTCTGGTATTGGCATTTTAACGCTTGTATTTGCGTATTTAACTGCAATATGTCTCATATATTCCTCTCGTATTGGCATATTAACGCTTGTATTTGCGTATATTACTGCAATATGTCTCATTTGAAACGAATTTGAATCAACTGATCCGTACATATTTTACGGGGTCCTATAACTTTTTGGTGCAATACGCTAGGAAATATATTACTCTGGTATTGGCATTTTAACGCTTGTATTTGCCTATATTAGTGCAATATGTCTCATTTCAAACGAATTTGTATCAACATCTGAACATATTTTATGGAGTCCTATAACTTTTTAGTGCAATACGCTAAGAAATATATTACTCTGGTATTGGCATTTTAACGCTTGTATTTGCTTATATAACTGCAATATGTCTCATATATTCCTCTCGTATTGGCATTTTAACGCTTGTATTTGCGTATATTACTGTTATATGTCTCATTTGAAACGAATTTGAATCAATATCTGAACATTTTTAATGGTGGCCTATAACTTTTTGGTGCAATACGCTAGGAAATATATTACTCTGGTATTGGCATTTTAACGCTTGTATTTGCGTATATTACTGCAATATGTCTCATATATTCCTCTCGTATTTGCATATTAACGCTTGTATTTGCGTATATTACTGCAATATGTCTCATTTGAAACGAATTTGAATCAATTGATCCGTACATATTTTACGGGGTCCTATAACTTTTTGGTGCAATACGCTAGGAAATATATTACTCTGGTATTGGCATTTTAACGCTTGTATTTGCCTATATTAGTGCAATATGTCTCATTTCAAACGAATTTGTATCAACATCTGAACATATTTTATGGAGTCCTATAACTTTTTAGTGCAATACGCTAAGAAATATATTACTCTGGTATTGGCATTTTAACGCTTGTATTTGCGTATTTAACTGCAATATGTCTCATATATTCCTCTCGTATTGGCATTTTAACGCTTGTATTTGCGTATATTACTGCAATATGTCTCATTTGAAACGAATTTGAATCAATGATCCGTACATATTTTACGGGGTCCTATAACTTTTTGGTGCAATACGCTAGGAAATATATTACTCTGGTATTGGCATTTTAACGCTTGTATTTGCCTATATTAGTGCAATATGTCTAATTTCAAACGAATTTGTATCAACATCTGAACATATTTTATGGAGTCCTATAACTTTTTAGTGCAATACGCTAAGAAATATATTACTCTGGTATTGGCATTTTAACGCTTGTATTTGCTTATATAACTGCAATATGTCTCATATATTTCTCTCGTATTGGCATTTTAACGCTTGTATTTGCGTATATTACTGTTATATGTCTCATTTGAAACGAATTTGAATCAATATCTGAACATTTTTAATGGTGGCCTATAACTTTTTGGTGCAATACGCTAGGAAATATATTACTCTGGTATTGGCATTTTAACGCTTGTATTTGCGTATATTAATGCAATATGTCTCATTTCAAACGAATTTGTATCAACATCTGAACATATATTATGGAGTCCTATAACTTTTTAGTGCAATACGCTAAGAAATATATTACTCTGGTATTGGCAATTTAACGCTTGTATTTGCGTATTTAACTGCAATATGTCTCATATATTCCTCTCGTATTGGCATTTTAACGCTTGTATTTGCGTATATTTCTGCAATATGTCTCATTTGAAACGAATTTGTATCAACATCTGAACATTTTTAATGGTGAACTATAACTTATAAGTACAATACGCTAAGAAATATATTACTCTGGTATTGGCATTTTAACGCTTGTATTTGCGTATATTACTGCAATATGTCTCATATATTCCTCTCGTATTGGCATATTAACGCTTGTATTTGCGTATATTACTGCAATATGTCTCATTCGAAACGAATTTGAATCAATTGATCCGTACATATTTTACGGGGTCCTATGACTTTTTGGTGCAATACGCTAGGAAATATATTACTCTGGTATTGGCATTTTAACGCTTGTATTTGCGTATATTACTGCAATATGTCTCATTTCAAACGAATTTGTATCAACATCTGAACATATTTTATGGAGTCCTATAACTTTTTAGTGCAATACGCTAAGAAATATATTACTCTGGTATTGGCATTTTAACGCTTGTATTTGCGTATTTAACTGCAATATGTCTCATATATTCCTCTCGTATTGGCATTTTAACGCTTGTATTTGCGTATATTACTGCAATATGTCTCATTTGAAACGAATTTGAATCAATTGATCCGTACATATTTTACGGGGTCCTATAACTTTTTGGTGCAATACGCTAGGAAATATATTACTCTGGTATTGGCATTTTAACGCTTGTATTTGCCTATATTAGTGCAATATGTCTCATTTCAAACGAATTTGTATCAACATCTGAACATATTTTATGGAGTCCTATAACTTTTTAGTGCAATACGCTAAGAAATATATTACTCTGGTATTGGCAATTTAACGCTTGTATTTGCGTATTTAACTGCAATATGTCTCATATATTCCTCTCGTATTGGCATATTAACGCTTGTATTTGCGTATATTACTGCAATATGTCTCATTTGAAACGAATTTGTATCAACATCTGAACATTTTTAATGGTGAACTATAACTTATAAGTACAATACGCTAAGAAATATATTACTCTGGTATTGGCATTTTAACGCTTGTATTTGCGTATATTACTGCAATATGTCTCATATATTCCTCTCGTATTGGCATATTAACGCTTGTATTTGCGTATATTACTGCAATATGTCTCATTCGAAACGAATTTGAATCAATTGATCCGTACATATTTTACGGGGTCCTATGACTTTTTGGTGCAATACGCTAGGAAATATATTACTCTGGTATTGGCATTTTAACGCTTGTATTTGCGTATATTACTGCAATATGTCTCATTTCAAACGAATTTGTATCAACATCTGAACATATTTTATGGAGTCCTATAACTTTTTAGTGCAATACGCTAAGAAATATATTACTCTGGTATTGGCATTTTAACGCTTGTATTTGCGTATTTAACTGCAATATGTCTCATATATTCCTCTCGTATTGGCATTTTAACGCTTGTATTTGCGTATATTACTGCAATATGTCTCATTTGAAACGAATTTGAATCAATTGATCCGTACATATTTTACGGGGTCCTATAACTTTTTGGTGCAATACGCTAGGAAATATATTACTCTGGTATTGGCATTTCAACGCTTGTATTTGCGTATATTACTGCAATATGTCTCATATATTCCTCTCGTATTGGCATATTAACGCTTGTATTTGCGTATATTACTGCAATATGTCTCATTTGAAACGAATTTGAATCAATTGATCCGTACATATTTTACGGGGTCCTATAACTTTTTGGTGCAATACGCTAGGAAATATATTACTCTGGTATTGGCATTTTAACGCTTGTATTTGCCTATATTAGTGCAATATGTCTCATTTCAAACGAATTTGTATCAACATCTGAACATATTTTATGGAGTCCTATAACTTTTTAGTGCAATACGCTAAGAAATATATTACTCTGGTATTGGCATTTTAACGCTTGTATTTGCTTATATAACTGCAATATGTCTCATATATTCCTCTCGTATTGGCATTTTAACGCTTGTATTTGCGTATATTACTGCTAAATGTCTCATTTGAAACGAATTTGAATCAATATCTGAACATTTTTAATGGTGAACTAAAACTTATAAGTACAATACGCTAAGAAATATATTACTCTGGTATTGGCATTTTAACGCTTGTATTTGCGTATTTAACTGCAATATGTCTCATATATTCCTCTCGTATTGGCATTTTAACGCTTGTATTTGCGTATATTACTGTTATATGTCTCATTTGAAACGAATTTGAATCAATATCTGAACATTTTTAATGGTGGCCTATAACTTTTTGGTGCAATACGCTAGGAAATATATTACTCTGGTATTGGCATTTCAACGCTTGTATTTGCGTATATTACTGCAATATGTCTCATATATTCCTCTCGTATTGGCATATTAACGCTTGTATTTGCGTATATTACTGCAATATGTCTCATTTGAAACGAATTTGAATCAATTGATCCGTACATATTTTACGGGGTCCTATAAATTTTTGGTGCAATACGCTAGGAAATATATTACTCTGGTATTGGCATTTTAACGCTTGTATTTGCCTATATTAGTGCAATATGTCTCATTTCAAACGAATTTGTATCAACATCTGAACATATTTTATGGAGTCCTATAACTTTTTAGTGCAATACGCTAAGAAATATATTACTCTGGTATTGGCAATTTAACGCTTGTATTTGCGTATTTAACTGCAATATGTCTCATATATTCCTCTCGTATTGGCATTTTAACGCTTGTATTTGCGTATATTACTGCAATATGTCTCATTTGAAACGAATTTGTATCAACATCTGAACATTTTTAATGGTGAACTATAACTTATAAGTACAATACGCTAAGAAATATATTACTCTGGTATTGGCATTTTAACGCTTGTATTTGCGTATATTACTGCAATATGTCTCATATATTCCTCTCGTATTGGCATATTGACGCTTGTATTTGCGTATATTACTGCAATATGTCTCATTTGAAACGAATTTGAATCAATTGATCCGTACATATTTTACGGGGTCCTATAACTTTTTGGTGCAATACGCTAGGAAATATATTACTCTGGTATTGGCATTTTAACGCTTGTATTTGCGTATATTACTGCAATATGTCTCATTTCAAACGAATTTGTATCAACATCTGAACATATTTTATGGAGTCCTATAACTTTTTAGTGCAATACGCTAAGAAATATATTACTCTGGTATTGGCATTTTAACTCTTGTATTTGCGTATTATACCGCAATATGTCTCATATATTCCTCTCGTATTGGCATTTTAACGCTTGTATTTGCGTATATTACTGCAATATGTCTCATTTGAAACGAATTTGAATCAATGATCCGTACATATTTTACGGGGTCCTATAACTTTTTGGTGCAATACGCTAGGAAATATATTACTCTGGTATTGGCATTTTAACGCTTGTATTTGCCTATATTAGTGCAATATGTCTCATTTCAAACGAATTTGTATCAACATCTGAACATATTTTATGGAGTCCTATAACTTTTTAGTGCAATACGCTAAGAAATATATTACTCTGGTATTTGCATTTTAACGCTTGTATTTGCGTATTTAACTGCAATATGTCTCATATATTCCTCTCGTATTGGCATTTTAACGCTTGTATTTGCGTATATTACTGCTATATGTCTCATTTGAAACGAATTTGAATCAATATCTGAACATTTTTAAGGGTGGCCTATAACTTTTTGGTGCAATACGCTAGGAAATATATTACTCTGGTATTGGCATTTTAACGCTTGTATTTGCGTATATTAATGCAATATGTCTCATTTCAAACGAATTTGTATCAACATCTGAACATATTTTATGGAGTCCTATAACTTTTTAGTGCAATACGCTAAGAAATATATTACTCTGGTATTGTCATTTTAACGTTTGTATTTGCGTATTTAACTGCAATATGTCTCATATATTCCTCTCGTATTGGCATTTTAACGCTTGTATTCTCGTATATTACTGCAATATGTCTCATTTGAAACGAATTTGAATCAATTGATCCGTACATATTTTACGGGGTCCTATAACTTTTTGGTGCAATACGCTAGGAAATATATTACTCTGGTATTGGCATTTTAACGCTTGTATTTGCCTATATTAGTGCAATATGTCTCATTTCAAACGAATTTGTATCAACATCTGAACATATTTTATGGAGTCCTATAACTTTTTAGTGCAATACGCTAAGAAATATATTACTCTGGTATTGGCATTTTAACGCTTGTATTTGCTTATATAACTGCAATATGTCTCATATATTCCTCTCGTATTGGCATTTTAACGCTTGTATTTGCGTATATTACTGCTAAATGTCTCATTTGAAACGAATTTGAATCTATATCTGAACATTTTTAATGGTGAACTATAACTTATAAATACAATACGCTAAGAAATATATTACTCTGGTATTGGCATTTTAACGCTTGTATTTGCGTATATTACTGCTATATGTCTCATTTGAAACGAATTTGAATCAATATCTGAACATTTTTAATGGTGGCCTATAACTTTTTGGTGCAATACGCTAGGAAATATATTACTCTGGTATTGGCATTTTAACGCTTGTATTTGCGTATATTACTGCAATATGTCTCATATATTCCTCTCGTATTGGCATATTAACGCTTGTATTTGCGTATATTACTGCAATATGTCTCATTTGAAACGAATTTGAATCAATTGATCCGTACATATTTTCCGGGGTCCTATAACTTTTTGGTGCAATACGCTAGGAAATATATTACTCTGGTATTGGCATTTTAACGCTTGTATTTGCCTATATTAGTGCAATATGTCTCATTTCAAACGAATTTGTATCAACATCTGAACATATTTTATGGAGTCCTATAACTTTTTAGTGCAATACGCTAAGAAATATATTACTCTGGTATTGGCAATTTAACGCTTGTATTTGCGTATTTAACTGCAATATGTCTCATATATTCCTCTCGTATTGGCATTTTAACGCTTGTATTTGCGTATATTACTGCAATATGTCTCATTTGAAACGAATTTGTATCAACATCTGAACATTTTTAATGGTGAACTATAACTTATAAGTACAATACGCTAAGAAATATATTACTCTGGTATTGGCATTTTAACGCTTGTATTTGCGTATATTACTGCAATATGTCTCATATATTCCTCTCGTATTGGCATATTTACGCTTGTATTTGCGTATATTACTGCAATATGTCTCATTCGAAACGAATTTGAATCAATTGATCCGTACATATTTTACGGGGTCCTATGACTTTTTGGTGCAATACGCTAGGAAATATATATTACTCTGGTATTGGCATTTTAACGCTTGTATTTGCGTATATTACTGCAATATGTCTCATTTCAAACGAATTTGTATCAACATCTGAACATATTTTATGGAGTCCTATAACTTTTTAGTGCAATACGCTAAGAAATATATTACTCTGGTATTGGCATTTTAACGCTTGTATTTGCTTATATAACTGCAATATGTCTCATATATTCCTCTCGTATTGGCATTTTAACGCTTGTATTTGCGTATATTACTGCTAAATGTCTCATTTGAAACGAATTTGAATCAATATCTGAACATTTTTAATGGTGAACTAAAACTTATAAGTACAATACGCTAAGAAATATATTACTCTGGTATTGGCATTTTAACGCTTGTATTTGCGTATTTAACTGCAATATGTCTCATATATTCCTCTCGTATTGGCATTTTAACGCTTGTATTTGCGTATATTACTGTTATATGTCTCATTTGAAACGAATTTGAATCAATATCTGAACATTTTTAATGGTGGCCTATAACTTTTTGGTGCAATACGCTAGGAAATATATTACTCTGGTATTGGCATTTCAACGCTTGTATTTGCGTATATTACTGCAATATGTCTCATATATTCCTCTCGTATTGGCATATTAACGCTTGTATTTGCGTATATTACTGCAATATGTCTCATTTGAAACGAATTTGAATCAATTGATCCGTACATATTTTACGGGGTCCTATAACTTTTTGGTGCAATACGCTAGGAAATATATTACTCTGGTATTGGCATTTTAACGCTTGTATTTGCGTATATTACTGCAATATGTCTCATTTCAAACGAATTTGTATCAACATCTGAACATATTTTATGGAGTCCTATAACTTTTTAGTGCAATACGCTAAGAAATATATTACTCTGGTATTGGCATTTTAACTCTTGTATTTGCGTATTATACCGCAATATGTCTCATATATTCCTCTCGTATTGGCATTTTAACGCTTGTATTTGCGTATATTACTGCAATATGTCTCATTTGAAACGAATTTGAATCAATGATCCGTACATATTTTACGGGGTCCTATAACTTTTTGGTGCAATACGCTAGGAAATATATTACTCTGGTATTGGCATTTTAACGCTTGTATTTGCCTATATTAGTGCAATATGTCTCATTTCAAACGAATTTGTATCAACATCTGAACATATTTTATGGAGTCCTATAACTTTTTAGTGCAATACGCTAAGAAATATATTACTCTGGTATTTGCATTTTAACGCTTGTATTTGCGTATTTAACTGCAATATGTCTCATATATTCCTCTCGTTTTGGCATTTTAACGCTTGTATTTGCGTATATTACTGCTATATGTCTCATTTGAAACGAATTTGAATCAATATCTGAACATTTTTAAGGGTGGCCTATAACTTTTTGGTGCAATACGCTAGGAAATATATTACTCTGGTATTGGCATTTTAACGCTTGTATTTGCGTATATTAATGCAATATGTCTCATTTCAAACGAATTTGTATCAACATCTGAACATATTTTATGGAGTCCTATAACTTTTTAGTGCAATACGCTAAGAAATATATTACTCTGGTATTGTCATTTTAACGTTTGTATTTGCGTATTTAACTGCAATATGTCTCATATATTCCTCTCGTATTGGCATTTTAACGCTTGTATTCTCGTATATTACTGCAATATGTCTCATTTGAAACGAATTTGAATCAATTGATCCGTACATATTTTACGGGGTCCTATAACTTTTTGGTGCAATACGCTAGGAAATATATTACTCTGGTATTGGCATTTTAACGCTTGTATTTGCCTATATTAGTGCAATATGTCTCATTTCAAACGAATTTGTATCAACATCTGAACATATTTTATGGAGTCCTATAACTTTTTAGTGCAATACGCTAAGAAATATATTACTCTGGTATTGGCATTTTAACGCTTGTATTTGCTTATATAACTGCAATATGTCTCATATATTCCTCTCGTATTGGCATTTTAACGCTTGTATTTGCGTATATTACTGCCAAATGTCTCATTTGAAACGAATTTGAATCTATATCTGAACATTTTTAATGGTGAACTATAACTTATAAGTACAATACGCTAAGAAATATATTACTCTGGTATTGGCATTTTAACGCTTGTATTTGCGTATATTACTGCTATATGTCTCATTTGAAACGAATTTGAATCAATATCTGAACATTTTTAATGGTGGCCTATAACTTTTTGGTGCAATACGCTAGGAAATATATTACTCTCGTATTGGCATATTAACGCTTGTATTTGCGTATATTACTGCAATATGTCTCATTTGAAACGAATTTGAATCAATTGATCCGTACATATTTTACGGGGTCCTATAACTTTTTGGTGCAATACGCTAGGAAATATATTACTCTGGTATTGGCATTTTAACGCTTGTATTTGCCTATATTAGTGCAATATGTCTCATTTCAAACGAATTTGTATCAACATCTGAACATATTTTATGGAGTCCTATAACTTTTTAGTGCAATACGCTAAGAAATATATTACTCTGGTATTGGCATTTTAACGCTTGTATTTGCTTATATAACTGCAATATGTCTCATATATTCCTCTCGTATTGGCATTTTAACGCTTGTATTTGCGTATATTACTGCTAAATGTCTCATTTGAAACGAATTTGAATCTATATCTGAACATTTTTAATGGTGAACTATAACTTATAAATACAATACGCTAAGAAATATATTACTCTGGTATTGGCATTTTAACGCTTGTATTTGCGTATATTACTGCTATATGTCTCATTTGAAACGAATTTGAATCAATATCTGAACATTTTTAATGGTGGCCTATAACTTTTTGGTGCAATACGCTAGGAAATATATTACTCTGGTATTGGCATTTTAACGCTTGTATTTGCGTATATTACTGCAATATGTCTCATATATTCCTCTCGTATTGGCATATTAACGCTTGTATTTGCGTATATTACTGCAATATGTCTCATTTGAAACGAATTTGAATCAATTGATCCGTACATATTTTCCGGGGTCCTATAACTTTTTGGTGCAATACGCTAGGAAATATATTACTCTGGTATTGGCATTTTAACGCTTGTATTTGCCTATATTAGTGCAATATGTCTCATTTCAAACGAATTTGTATCAACATCTGAACATATTTTATGGAGTCCTATAACTTTTTAGTGCAATACGCTAAGAAATATATTACTCTGGTATTGGCATTTTAACGCTTGTATTTGCTTATATAACTGCAATATGTCTCATATATTCCTCTCGTATTGGCATTTTAACGCTTGTATTTGCGTATATTACTGCTAAATGTCTCATTTGAAACGAATTTGAATCAATATCTGAACATTTTTAATGGTGAACTAAAACTTATAAGTACAATACGCTAAGAAATATATTACTCTGGTATTGGCATTTTAACGCTTGTATTTGCCTATATTAGTGCAATATGTCTCATTTCAAACGAATTTGTATCAACATCTGAACATATTTTATGGAGTCCTATAACTTTTTTGTGCAATACGCTAAGAAATATATTACTCTGGTATTGGCAATTTAACGCTTGTATTTGCGTATTTAACTGCAATATGTCTCATATATTCCTCTCGTATTGGCATTTTAACGCTTGTATTTGCGTATATTACTGCAATATGTCTCATTTGAAACGAATTTGTATCAACATCTGAACATTTTTAATGGTGAACTATAACTTATAAGTACAATACGCTAAGAAATATATTACTCTGGTATTGGCATTTTAACGCTTGTATTTGCGTATATTACTGCAATATGTCTCATATATTCCTCTCGTATTGGCATATTAACGCTTGTATTTGCGTATATTACTGCAATATGTCTCATTCGAAACGAATTTGAATCAATTGATCCGTACATATTTTACGGGGTCCTATGACTTTTTGGTGCAATACGCTAGGAAATATATATTACTCTGGTATTGGCATTTTAACGCTTGTATTTGCGTATATTACTGCAATATGTCTCATTTCAAACGAATTTGTATCAACATCTGAACATATTTTATGGAGTCCTATAACTTTTTAGTGCAATACGCTAAGAAATATATTACTCTGGTATTGGCATTTTAACGCTTGTATTTGCTTATATAACTGCAATATGTCTCATATATTCCTCTCGTATTGGCATTTTAACGCTTGTATTTGCGTATATTACTGCTAAATGTCTCATTTGAAACGAATTTGAATCAATATCTGAACATTTTTAATGGTGAACTAAAACTTATAAGTACAATACGCTAAGAAATATATTACTCTGGTATTGGCATTTTAACGCTTGTATTTGCGTATTTAACTGCAATATGTCTCATATATTCCTCTCGTATTGGCATTTTAACGCTTGTATTTGCGTATATTACTGTTATATGTCTCATTTGAAACGAATTTGAATCAATATCTGAACATTTTTAATGGTGGCCTATAACTTTTTGGTGCAATACGCTAGGAAATATATTACTCTGGTATTGGCATTTCAACGCTTGTATTTGCGTATATTACTGCAATATGTCTCATATATTCCTCTCGTATTGGCATATTAACGCTTGTATTTGCGTATATTACTGCAATATGTCTCATTTGAAACGAATTTGAATCAATTAATCCGTACATATTTTACGGGGTCCTATAACTTTTTGGTGCAATACGCTAGGAAATATATTACTCTGGTATTGGCATTTTAACGCTTGTATTTGCGTATATTACTGCAATATGTCTCATTTCAAACGAATTTGTATCAACATCTGAACATATTTTATGGAGTCCTATAACTTTTTAGTGCAATACGCTAAGAAATATATTACTCTGGTATTGGCATTTTAACTCTTGTATTTGCGTATTATACCGCAATATGTCTCATATATTCCTCTCGTATTGGCATTTTAACGCTTGTATTTGCGTATATTACTGCAATATGTCTCATTTGAAACGAATTTGAATCAATGATCCGTACATATTTTACGGGGTCCTATAACTTTTTGGTGCAATACGCTAGGAAATATATTACTCTGGTATTGGCATTTTAACGCTTGTATTTGCCTATATTAGTGCAATATGTCTCATTTCAAACGAATTTGTATCAACATCTGAACATATTTTATGGAGTCCTATAACTTTTTAGTGCAATACGCTAAGAAATATATTACTCTGGTATTGGCATTTTAACGCTTGTATTTGCGTATTTAACTGCAATATGTCTCATATATTCCTCTCGTATTGGCATTTTAACGCTTGTATTTGCGTATATTACTGCTATATGTCTCATTTGAAACGAATTTGCATCAATATCTGAACATTTTTAATGGTGGCCTATAACTTTTTGGTGCAATACGCTAGGAAATATATTACTCTGGTATTGGCATTTCAACGCTTGTATTTGCGTATATTACTGCAATATGTCTCATATATTCCTCTCGTATTGGCATATTAACGCTTGTATTTGCGTATATTACTGCAATATGTCTCATTTGAAACGAATTTGAATCAATTGATCCGTACATATTTTACGGGGTCCTATAACTTTTTGGTGCAATACGCTAGGAAATATATTACTCTGGTATTGGCATTTTAACGCTTGTATTTGCCTATATTAGTGCAATATGTCTCATTTCAAACGAATTTGTATCAACATCTGAACATATTTTATGGAGTCCTATAACTTTTTAGTGCAATACGCTAAGAAATATATTACTCTGGTATTGGCAATTTAACGCTTGTATTTGCGTATTTAACTGCAATATGTCTCATATATTCCTCTCGTATTGGCATTTTAACGCTTGTATTTGCGTATATTACTGCAATATGTCTCATTTGAAACGAATTTGTATCTACATCTGAACATTTTTATTGGTGAACTATAACTTATAAGTACAATACGCTAAGAAATATATTACTCTGGTATTGGCATTTTAACGCTTGTATTTGCGTATATTACTGCAATATGTCTCATTCGAAACGAATTTGAATCAATTGATCCGTACATATTTTACGGGGTCCTATGACTTTTTGGTGCAATACGCTAGGAAATATATTACTCTGGTATTGGCATTTTAACGCTTGTATTTGCGTATATTACTGCAATATGTCTCATTTCAAACGAATTTGTATCAACATCTGAACATATTTTATGGAGTCCTATAACTTTTTAGTGCAATTCGCTAAGAAATATATTACTCTGGTATTGGCATTTTAACGCTTGTATTTGCGTATTTAACTGCAATATGTCTCATATATTCCTCTCGTATTGGCATTTTAACGCTTGTATTTGCGTATATTACTGCAATATGTCTCATTTGAAACGAATTTGAATCAATGATCAGTACATAATTTACGGGGTCCTATAACTTTTTGGTGCAATACGCTAGGAAATATATTACTCTGGTATTGGCATTTTAACGCTTGTATTTGCCTATATTAGTGCAATATGTCTCATTTCAAACGAATTTGTATCAACATCTGAACATATTTTATGGAGTCCTATAACTTTTTAGTGCAATACGCTAAGAAATATATTACTCTGGTATTGGCATTTTAACGCTTGTATTTGCTTATATAACTGCAATATGTCTCATATATTCCTCTCGTATTGGCATTTTAACGCTTGTATTTGCGTATATTACTGTTATATGTCTCATTTGAAACGAATTTGAATCAATATCTGAACATTTTTAATGGTGGCCTATAACTTTTTGGTGCAATACGCTAGGAAATATATTACTCTGGTATTGGCATTTCAACGCTTGTATTTGCGTATATTACTGCAATATGTCTCATATATTCCTCTCGTATTGGCATATTAACGCTTGTATTTGCGTATATTACTGCAATATGTCTCATTTGAAACGAATTTGAATCAATTGATCCGTACATATTTTACGGGGTCCTATAACTTTTTGGTGCAATACGCTAGGAAATATATTACTCTGGTATTGGCATTTTAACGCTTGTATTTGCCTATATTAGTGCAATATGTCTCATTTCAAACGAATTTGTATCAACATCTGAACATATTTTATGGAGTCCTATAACTTTTTAGTGCAATACGCTAAGAAATATATTACTCTGGTATTGGCAATTTAACGCTTGTATTTGCGTATTTAACTGCAATATGTCTCATATATTCCTCTCGTATTGGCATTTTAACGCTTGTATTTGCGTATATTACTGCAATATGTCTCATTTGAAACGAATTTGTATCTACATCTGAACATTTTTATTGGTGAACTATAACTTATAAGTACAATACGCTAAGAAATATATTACTCTGGTATTGGCATTTTAACGCTTGTATTTGCGTATATTACTGCAATATGTCTCATATATTCCTCTCGTATTGGCATATTAACGCTTGTATTTGCGTATATTACTGCAATATGTCTCATTCGAAACGAATTTGAATCAATTGATCCGTACATATTTTACGGGGTCCTATGACTTTTTGGTGCAATACGCTAGGAAATATATTACTCTGGTATTGGCATTTTAACGCTTGTATTTGCGTATATTACTGCAATATGTCTCATTTCAAACGAATTTGTATCAACATCTGAACATATTTTATGGAGTCCTATAACTTTTTAGTGCAATTCGCTAAGAAATATATTACTCTGGTATTGGCATTTTAACGCTTGTATTTGCGTATATAACTGCAATATGTCTCATATATTCCTCTCGTATTGGCATTTTAACGCTTGTATTTGCGTATATTACTGCAATATGTCTCATTTGAAACGAATTTGAATCAATGATCCGTACATAATTTACGGGGTCCTATAACTTTTTGGTGCAATACGCTAGGAAATATATTACTCTGGTATTGGCATTTTAACGCTTGTATTTGCCTATATTAGTGCAATATGTCTCATTTCAAACGAATTTGTATCAACATCTGAACATATTTTATGGAGTCCTATAACTTTTTAGTGCAATACGCTAAGAAATATATTACTCTGGTATTGGCATTTTAACGCTTGTATTTGCTTATATAACTGCAATATGTCTCATATATTCCTCTCGTATTGGCATTTTAACGCTTGTATTTGCGTATATTACTGTTATATGTCTCATTTGAAACGAATTTGAATCAATATCTGAACATTTTTAATGGTGGCCTATAACTTTTTGGTGCAATACGCTAGGAAATATATTACTCTGGTATTGGCATTTTAACGCTTGTATTTGCCTATATTAGTGCAATATGTCTCATTTCAAACGAATTTGTATCAACATCTGAACATATTTTATGGAGTCCTATAACTTTTTAGTGCAATACGCTAAGAAATATATTACTCTGGTATTGGCAATTTAACGCTTGTATTTGCGTATTTAACTGCAATATGTCTCATATATTCCTCTCGTATTGGCATATTAACGCTTGTATTTGCGTATATTACTGCAATATGTCTCATTTGAAACGAATTTGTATCAACATCTGAACATTTTTAATGGTGAACTATAACTTATAAGTACAATACGCTAAGAAATATATTACTCTGGTATTGGCATTTTAACGCTTGTATTTGCGTATATTACTGCAATATGTCTCATATATTCCTCTCGTATTGGCATATTAACGCTTGTATTTGCGTATATTACTGCAATATGTCTCATTCGAAACGAATTTGAATCAATTGATCCGTACATATTTTACGGGGTCCTATGACTTTTTGGTGCAATACGCTAGGAAATATATTACTCTGGTATTGGCATTTTAACGCTTGTATTTGCGTATATTACTGCAATATGTCTCATTTCAAACGAATTTGTATCAACATCTGAACATATTTTATGGAGTCCTATAACTTTTTAGTGCAATACGCTAAGAAATATATTACTCTGGTATTGGCATTTTAACGCTTGTATTTGCGTATTTAACTGCAATATGTCTCATATATTCCTCTCGTATTGGCATTTTAACGCTTGTATTTGCGTATATTACTGCAATATGTCTCATTTGAAACGAATTTGAATCAATTGATCCGTACATATTTTACGGGGTCCTATAACTTTTTGGTGCAATACGCTAGGAAATATATTACTCTGGTATTGGCATTTTAACGCTTGTATTTGCCTATATTAGTGCAATATGTCTCATTTCAAACGAATTTGTATCAACATCTGAACATATTTTATGGAGTCCTATAAATTTTTAGTGCAATACGCTAAGAAATATATTACTCTGGTATTGGCATTTTAACGCTTGTATTTGCTTATATAACTGCAATATGTCTCATATATTCCTCTCGTATTGGCATTTTAACGCTTGTATTTGCGTATATTACTGTTATATGTCTCATTTGAAACGAATTTGAATCAATATCTGAACATTTTTAATGGTGGCCTATAACTTTTTGGTGCAATACGCTAGGAAATATATTACTCTGGTATTGGCATTTTAACGCTTGTATTTGCGTATATTAATGCAATATGTCTCATTTCAAACGAATTTGTATCAACATCTGAACATATTTTATGGAGTCCTATAACTTTTTAGTGCAATACGCTAAGAAATATATTACTCTGGTATTGGCAATTTAATGCTTGTATTTGCGTATTTAACTGCAATATGTCTCATATATTCCTCTCGTATTGGCATTTTAACGCTTGTATTCTCGTATATTACTGCAATATGTCTCATTTGAAACGAATTTGAATCAATTGATCCGTACATATTTTACGGGGTCCTATAACTTTTTGTTGCAATACGCTAGGAAATATATTACTCTGGTATTGGCATTTCAACGCTTGTATTTGCGTATATTACTGCAATATGTCTCATATATTCCTCTCGTATTGGCATATTAACGCTTGTATTTGCGTATATTACTGCAATATGTCTCATTTGAAACGAATTTGAATCAATTGATCCGTACATATTTTACGGGGTCCTATAACTTTTTGGTGCAATACGCTAGGAAATATATTACTCTGGTATTGGCATTTTAACGCTTGTATTTGCCTATATTAGTGCAATATGTCTCATTTCAAACGAATTTGTATCAACATCTGAACATATTTTATGGAGTCCTATAACTTTTTAGTGCAATACGCTAAGAAATATATTACTCTGGTATTGGCAATTTAACGCTTGTATTTGCGTATTTAGCTGCAATATGTCTCATATATTCCTCTCGTATTGGCATTTTAACGCTTGTATTTGCGTATATTACTGCAATATGTCTCATTTGAAACGAATTTGTATCAACATCTGAACATTTTTAATGGTGAACTATAACTTATAAGTACAATACGCTAAGAAATATATTACTCTGGTATTGGCATTTTAACGCTTGTATTTGCGTATATTACTGCAATATGTCTCATATATTCCTCTCGTATTGGCATATTAACGCTTGTATTTGCGTATATTACTGCAATATGTCTCATTCGAAACGAATTTGAATCAATTGATCCGTACATATTTTACGGGGTCCTATGACTTTTTGGTGCAATACGCTAGGAAATATATTACTCTGGTATTGGCATTTTAACGCTTGTATTTGCGTATATTACTGCAATATGTCTCATTTCAAACGAATTTGTATCAACATCTGAACATATTTTATGGAGTCCTATAACTTTTTAGTGCAATACGCTAAGAAATATATTACTCTGGTATTGGCATTTTAACGCTTGTATTTGCGTATTTAACTGCAATATGTCTCATATATTCCTCTCGTATTGGCATTTTAACGCTTGTATTTGCGTATATTACTGCAATATGTCTCATTTGAAACGAATTTGAATCAATGATCCGTACATATTTTACGGGGTCCTATAACTTTTTGGTGCAATACGCTAGGAAATATATTACTCTGGTATTGGCATTTTAACGCTTGTATTTGCCTATATTAGTGCAATATGTCTCATTTCAAACGAATTTGTATCAACATCTGAACATATTTTATGGAGTCCTATAACTTTTTAGTGCAATACGCTAAGAAATATATTACTCTGGTATTGGCATTTTAACGCTTGTATTTGCGTATTTAACTGCAATATGTCTTTTATATTCCTCTCGTATTGGCATTTTAACGCTTGTATTTGCGTATATTACTGCTATATGTCTCATTTGAAACGAATTTGAATCAATATCTGAACATTTTTAATGGTGGCCTATAACTTTTTGGTGCAATACGCTAGGAAATATATTACTCTGGTATTGGCATTTTAACGCTTGTATTTGCGTATATTACTGCAATATGTCTCATATATTCCTCTCGTATTGGCATATTAACGCTTGTATTTGCGTATATTACTGCAATATGTCTCATTTGAAACGAATTTGAATCAACTGATCCGTACATATTTTACGGGGTCCTATAACTTTTTGGTGCAATACGCTAGGAAATATATTACTCTGGTATTGGCATTTTAACGCTTGTATTTGCCTATATTAGTGCAATATGTCTCATTTCAAACGAATTTGTATCAACATCTGAACATATTTTATGGAGTCCTATAACTTTTTAGTGCAATACGCTAAGAAATATATTACTCTGGTATTGGCATTTTAACGCTTGTATTTGCTTATATAACTGCAATATGTCTCATATATTCCTCTCGTATTGGCATTTTAACGCTTGTATTTGCGTATATTACTGTTATATGTCTCATTTAAAACGAATTTGAATCAATATCTGAACATTTTTAATGGTGGCCTATAACTTTTTGGTGCAATACGCTAGGAAATATATTACTCTGGTATTGGCATTTTAACGCTTGTATTTGCGTATATTAATGCAATATGTCTCATTTCAAACGAATTTGTATCAACATCTGAACATATTTTATGGAGTCCTATAACTTTTTAGTGCAATACGCTAAGAAATATATTACTCTGGTATTGGCAATTTAACGCTTGTATTTGCGTATTTAACTGCAATATGTCTCATATATTCCTCTCGTATTGGCATTTTAACGCTTGTATTCTCGTATATTACTGCAATATGTCTCATTTGAAACGAATTTGAATCAATTGATCCGTACATATTTTACGGGGTCCTATAACTTTTTGGTGCAATACGCTAGGAAATATATTACTCTGGTATTGGCATTTCAACGCTTGTATTTGCGTATATTACTGCAATATGTCTCATATATTCCTCTCGTATTGGCATATTAACGCTTGTATTTGCGTATATTACTGCAATATGTCTCATTTGAAACGAATTTGAATCAATTGATCCGTACATATTTTACGGGGTCCTATAACTTTTTGGTGCAATACGCTAGGAAATATATTACTCTGGTATTGGCATTTTAACGCTTGTATTTGCCTATATTAGTGCAATATGTCTCATTTCAAACGAATTTGTATCAACATCTGAACATATTTTATGGAGTCCTATAACTTTTTAGTGCAATACGCTAAGAAATATATTACTCTGGTATTGGCAATTTAACGCTTGTATTTGCGTATTTAACTGCAATATGTCTCATATATTCCTCTCGTATTGGCATATTAACGCTTGTATTTGCGTATATTACTGCAATATGTCTCATTTGAAACGAATTTGTATAAACATCTGAACATTTTTAATGGTGAACTATAACTTATAAGTACAATACGCTAAGAAATATATTACTCTGGTATTGGCATTTTAACGCTTGTATTTGCGTATATTACTGCAATATGTCTCATATATTCCTCTCGTATTGGCATATTAACGCTTGTATTTGCGTATATTACTGCAATATGTCTCATTCGAAACGAATTTGAATCAATTGATCCGTACATATTTTACGGGGTCCTATGACTTTTTGGTGCAATACGCTAGGAAATATATTACTCTGGTATTGGCATTTTAACGCTTGTATTTGCGTATATTACTGCAATATGTCTCATTTCAAACGAATTTGTATCAACATCTGAACATATTTTATGGAGTCCTATAACTTTTTAGTGCAATACGCTAAGAAATATATTACTCTGGTATTGGCATTTTAACGCTTGTATTTGCGTATTTAACTGCAATATGTCTCATATATTCCTCTCGTATTGGCATTTTAACGCTTGTATTTGCGTATATTACTGCAATATGTCTCATTTGAAACGAATTTGAATCAATTGATCCGTACATATTTTACGGGGTCCTATAACTTTTTGGTGCAATACGCTAGGAAATATATTACTCTGGTATTGGCATTTTAACGCTTGTATTTGCCTATATTAGTGCAATATGTCTCATTTCAAACGAATTTGTATCAACATCTGAACATATTTTATGGAGTCCTATAACTTTTTAGTGCAATACGCTAAGAAATATATTACTCTGGTATTGGCAATTTAACGCTTGTATTTGCGTATTTAACTGCAACATGTCTCATATATTCCTCTCGTATTGGCATATTAACGCTTGTATTTGCGTATATTACTGCAATATGTCTCATTTGAAACGAATTTGTATCAACATCTGAACATTTTTAATGGTGAACTATAACTTATAAGTACAATACGCTAAGAAATATATTACTCTGGTATTGGCATTTTAACGCTTGTATTTGCGTATATTACTGCAATATGTCTCATATATTCCTCTCGTATTGGCATATTAACGCTTGTATTTGCGTATATTACTGCAATATGTCTCATTCGAAACGAATTTGAATCAATTGATCCGTACATATTTTACGGGGTCCTATGACTTTTTGGTGCAATACGCTAGGAAATATATTACTCTGGTATTGGCATTTTAACGCTTGTATTTGCGTATATTACTGCAATATGTCTCATTTCAAACGAATTTGTATCAACATCTGAACATATTTTATGGAGTCCTATAACTTTTTAGTGCAATACGCTAAGAAATATATTACTCTGGTATTGGCATTTTAACGCTTGTATTTGCGTATTTAACTGCAATATGTCTCATATATTCCTCTCGTATTGGCATTTTAACGCTTGTATTTGCGTATATTACTGCAATATGTCTCATTTGAAACGAATTTGAATCAATTGATCCGTACATATTTTACGGGGTCCTATAACTTTTTGGTGCAATACGCTAGGAAATATATTACTCTGGTATTGGCATTTCAACGCTTGTATTTGCGTATATTACTGCAATATGTCTCATATATTCCTCTCGTATTGGCATATTAACGCTTGTATTTGCGTATATTACTGCAATATGTCTCATTTGAAACGAATTTGAATCAATTGATCCGTACATATTTTACGGGGTCCTATAACTTTTTGGTGCAATACGCTAGGAAATATATTACTCTGGTATTGGCATTTTAACGCTTGTATTTGCCTATATTAGTGCAATATGTCTCATTTCAAACGAATTTGTATCAACATCTGAACATATTTTATGGAGTCCTATAACTTTTTAGTGCAATACGCTAAGAAATATATTACTCTGGTATTGGCAGTTTAACGCTTGTATTTGCGTATTTAACTGCAATATGTCTCATATATTCCTCTCGTATTGGCATTTTAACGCTTGTATTTGCGTATATTACTGCAATATGTCTCATTTGAAACGAATTTGTATCAACATCTGAACATTTTTAATGGTGAACTATAACTTATAAGTACAACACGCTAAGAAATATATTACTCTGGTATTGGCATTTTAACGCTTGTATTTGCGTATATAACTGCAATATGTCTCATATATTCCTCTCGTATTGGCATATTGACGCTTGTATTTGCGTATATTACTGCAATATGTCTCATTTGAAACGAATTTGAATCAATTGATCCGTACATATTTTACGGGGTCCTATAACTTTTTGGTGCAATACGCTAGGAAATATATTACTCTGGTATTGGCATTTTAACGCTTGTATTTGCGTATATTACTGCAATATGTCTCATTTCAAACGAATTTGTATCAACATCTGAACATATTTTATGGAGTCCTATAACTTTTTAGTGCAATACGCTAAGAAATATATTACTCTGGTATTGGCATTTTAACGCTTGTATTTGCTTATATAACTGCAATATGTCTCATATATTCCTCTCGTATTGGCATTTTAACGCTTGTATTTGCGTATATTACTGCCAAATGTCTCATTTGAAACGAATCTGAATCTATATCTGAACATTTTTAATGGTGAACTATAACTTATAAGTACAATACGCTAAGAAATATATTACTCTGGTATTGGCATTTTAACGCTTGTATTTGCGTATATTACTGCTATATGTCTCATTTGAAACGAATTTGAATCAATATCTGAACATTTTTAATGGTGGCCTATAACTTTTTGGTGCAATACGCTAGGAAATATATTACTCTCGTATTGGCATATTAACGCTTGTATTTGCGTATATTACTGCAATATGTCTCATTTGAAACGAATTTGAATCAATTGATCCGTACATATTTTACGGGGTCCTATAACTTTTTGGTGCAATACGCTAGGAAATATATTACTCTGGTATTGGCATTTTAACGCTTGTATTTGCCTATATTAATGCAATATGTCTCATTTCAAACGAATTTGTATCAACATCTGAACATATTTTATGGAGTCCTATAACTTTTTAGTGCAATACGCTAAGAAATATATTACTCTGGTATTGGCATTTTAACGCTTGTATTTGCGTATTTAACTGCAATATGTCTCATATATTCCTCTCGTATTGGCATTTTAACGCTTGTATTTGCGTATATTACTGCAATATGTCTCATTTGAAACGAATTTGAATCAATGATCCGTACATATTTTACGGGGTCCTATAACTTTTTGGTGCAATACGCTAGGAAATATATTACTCTGGTATTGGCATTTTAACGCTTGTATTTGCCTATATTAGTGCAATATGTCTCATTTCAAACGAATTTGTATCAACATCTGAACATATTTTATGGAGTCCTATAACTTTTTAGTGCAATACGCTAAGAAATATATTACTCTGGTATTGGCATTTTAACGCTTGTATTTGCGTATTTAACTGCAATATGTCTCATATATTCCTCTCGTATTGGCATTTTAACGCTTGTATTTGCGTATATTACTGTTATATGTCTCATTTGAAACGAATTTGAATCAATATCTGAACATTTTTAATGGTGGCCTATAACTTTTTGGTGCAATACGCTAGGAAATATATTACTCTGGTATTGGCATTTTAACGCTTGTATTTGCGTATATTAATGCAATATGTCTCATTTCAAACAAATTTGTATCAACATCTGAACATATTTTATGGAGTCCTATAACTTTTTAGTGCAATACGCTAAGAAATATATTACTCTGGTATTGGCAATTTAACGCTTGTATTTGCGTATTTAACTGCAATATGTCTCATATATTCCTCTCGTATTGGCATTTTAACGCTTGTATTCTCGTATATTACTGCAATATGTCTCATTTGAAACGAATTTGAATCAATTGATCCGTACATATTTTACGGGGTCCTATAACTTTTTGGTGCAATACGCTAGGAAATATATTACTCTGGTATTGGCATTTTAACGCTTGTATTTGCCTATATTAGTGCAATATGTCTCATTTCAAACGAATTTGTATCAACATCTGAACATATTTTATGGAGTCCTATAACTTTTTAGTGCAATACGCTAAGAAATATATTACTCTGGTATTGGCATTTTAACGCTTGTATTTGCGTATTTAACTGCAATATGTCTCATATATTCCTCTCGTATTGGCATTTTAACGCTTGTATTTGCGTATATTACTGCAATATGTCTCATTTGAAACGAATTTGAATCAATGATCCGTACATATTTTACAGGGTCCTATAACTTTTTGATGCAATACGCTAGGAAATATATTACTCTGGTATTGGCATTTTAACGCTTGTATTTGCCTATATTAGTGCAATATGTCTCATTTCAAACGAATTTGTATCAACATCTGAACATATTTTATGGAGTCCTATAACTTTTTAGTGCAATACGCTAAGAAATATATTACTCTGGTATTGGCATTTTAACGCTTGTATTTGCGTATTTAACTGCAATATGTCTCATATATTCCTCTCGTATTGGCATTTTACCGCTTGTATTTGCGTATATTACTGCTATATGTCTCATTTGAAACGAATTTGAATCAATATCTGAACATTTTTAATGGTGGCCTATAACTTTTTGGTGCAATACGCTAGGAAATATATTACTCTGGTATTGGCATTTTAACGCTTGTATTTGCCTATATTAGTGCAATATGTCTCATTTCAAACGAATTTGTATCAACATCTGAACATATTTTATGGAGTCCTATAACTTTTTAGTGCAATACGCTAAGAAATATATTACTCTGGTATTGGCAATTTAACGCTTGTATTTGCGTATTTAACTGCAATATGTCTCATATATTCCTCTCGTATTGGCATTTTAACGCTTGTATTTGCGTATATTACTGCAATATGTCTCATTTGAAACGAATTTGTATCAACATCTGAACATTTTTAATGGTGAACTATAACTTATAAGTACAACACGCTAAGAAATATATTACTCTGGTATTGGCATTTTAACGCTTGTATTTGCGTATATTACTGCAATATGTCTCATATATTCCTCTCGTATTGGCATATTAACGCTTGTATTTGCGTATATTACTGCAATATGTCTCATTTGAAACGAATTTGAATCAATTGATCCGTACATATTTTACGGGGTCCTATAACTTTTTGGTGCATAACGCTAGGAAATATATTACTCTGGTATTGGCATTTTAACGCTTGTATTTGCCTATATTAGTGCAATATGTCTCATTTCAAACGAATTTGTATCAACATCTGAACATATTTTATATAACTTTTTAGTGCAATACGCTAAGAAATATATTACTCTGGTATTGGCATTTAATCGCTTGTATTTGCTTATATAACTGCAATATGTCTCATATATTCCTCTCGTATTGGCATTTTAACGCTTGTATTTGCGTATATTACTGCTAAATGTCTCATTTGAAACGAATTTGAATCAATATCTGAACATTTTTAATGGTGAACTATAACTTATAAGTACAATACGCTAAGAAATATATTACTCTGGTATTGGCATTTTAACGCTTGTATTTGCGTATTTAACTGCAATATGTCTCATATATTCCTCTCGTATTGGCATTTTAACGCTTGTATTTGCGTATATTACTGCAATATGTCTCATTTGAAACGAATTTGAATCAATGATCCGTACATAATTTACGGGGTCCTATAACTTTTTGGTGCAATACGCTAGGAAATATATTACTCTGGTATTGGCATTTTAACGCTTGTATTTGCCTATATTAGTGCAATATGTCTCATTTCAAACGAATTTGTATCAACATCTGAACATATTTTATGGAGTCCTATAACTTTTTAGTGCAATACGCTAAGAAATATATTACTCTGGTATTGGCATTTTAACGCTTGTATTTGCGTATTTAACTGCAATATGTCTCATATATTCCTCTCGTATTGGCATTTTAACGCTTGTATTTGCGTATATTACTGCTATATGTCTCATTTGAAACGAATTTGAATCAATATCTGAACATTTTTAATGGTGGCCTATAACTTATTGGTGCAATACGCTATGAAATATATTACTCTGGTATTGGCATTTTTACGCTTGTATTTGCGTATATTACTGCAATATGTCTCATATATTCCTCTCGTATTGGCATATTAACGCTTGTATTTGCGTATATTACTGCAATATGTCTCATTTGAAACGAATTTGAATCAACTGATCCGTACATATTTTACGGGGTCCTATAACTTTTTGGTGCAATACGCTAGGAAATATATTACTCTGGTATTGGCATTTTAACGCTTGTATTTGCCTATATTAGTGCAATATGTCTCATTTCAAACGAATTTGTATCAACATCTGAACATATTTTATGGAGTCCTATAACTTTTTAGTGCAATACGCTAAGAAATATATTACTCTGGTATTGGCATTTTAACGCTTGTATTTGCGTATTTAACTGCAATATGTCTCATATATTCCTCTCGTATTGGCATTTTAACGCTTGTATTCTCGTATATTACTGCAATATGTCTCATTTGAAACGAATTTGAATCAATTGATCCGTACATATTTTACGGGGTCCTATAACTTTTTGGTGCAATACGCTAGGAAATATATTACTCTGGTATTGGCATTTCAACGCTTGTATTTGCGTATATTACTGCAATATGTCTCATATATTCCTCTCGTATTGGCATATTAACGCTTGTATTTGCGTATATTACTGCAATATGTCTCATTCGAAACGAATTTGAATCAATTGATCCGTACATATTTTACGGGGTCCTATAACTTTTTGGTGCAATACGCTAGGAAATATATTACTCTGGTATTGGCATTTTAACGCTTGTATTTGCCTATATTAGTGCAATATGTCTCATTTCAAACGAATTTGTATCAACATCTGAACATATTTTATGGAGTCCTATAACTTTTTAGTGCAATACGCTAAGAAATATATTACTCTGGTATTGGCATTTTAACGCTTGTATTTGCGTATTTAACTGCAATATGTCTCATATATTCCTCTCGTATTGGCATTTTAACGCTTGTATTTGCGTATATTACTGCAATATGTCTCATTTGAAACGAATTTGAATCAATGATCCGTACATATTTTACGGGGTCCTATAACTTTTTGGTGCAATACGCTAGGAAATATATTACTCTGGTATTGGCATTTTAACGCTTGTATTTGCCTATATTAGTGCAATATGTCTCATTTCACACGAATTTGTATCAACATCTGAACATATTTTATGGAGTCCTATAACTTTTTAGTGCAATACGCTAAGAAATATATTACTCTGGTATTGGCATTTTAACGCTTGTATTTGCGTATTTAACTGCAATATGTCTCATATATTCCTCTCGTATTGGCATTTTAACGCTTGTATTTGCGTATATTACTGCTATATGTCTCATTTGAAACGAATATGAATCAATATCTGAACATTTTTAATGGTGGCCTATAACTTTTTGGTGCAATACGCTAGGAAATATATTACTCTGGTATTGGCATTTTAACGCTTGTATTTGCGTATATTACTGCAATATGTCTCATATATTCCTCTCGTATTGGCATATTAACGCTTGTATTTGCGTATATTACTGCAATATGTCTCATTTGAAACGAATTTGAATCAACTGATCCGTACATATTTTACGGGGTCCTATAACTTTTTGGTGCAATACGCTAGGAAATATATTACTCTGGTATTGGCATTTTAACGCTTGTATTTGCCTATATTAGTGCAATATGTCTCATTTCAAACGAATTTGTATCAACATCTGAACATATTTTATGGAGTCCTATAACTTTTTAGTGCAATACGCTAAGAAATATATTACTCTGGTATTGGCATTTTAACGCTTGTATTTGCTTATATAACTGCAATATGTCTCATATATTCCTCTCGTATTGGCATTTTAACGCTTGTATTTGCGTATATTATGTCTCATTTGAAACGAATTTGAATCAATATCTGAACATTTTTAATGGTGGCCTATAACTTTTTGGTGCAATACGCTAGGAAATATATTACTCTGGTATTGGCATTTTAACGCTTGTATTTGCGTATATTAATGCAATATGTCTCATTTCAAACGAATTTGTATCAACATCTGAACATATTTTATGGAGTCCTATAACTTTTTAGTGCAATACGCTAAGAAATATATTACTCTGGTATTGGCAATTTAACGCTTGTATTTGCGTATTTAGCTGCAATATGTCTCATATATTCCTCTCGTATTGGCATTTTAACGCTTGTATTCTCGTATATTACTGCAATATGTCTCATTTGAAACGAATTTGAATCAATTGATCCGTACATATTTTACGGGGTCCTATAACTTTTTGGTGCAATACGCTAGGAAATATATTACTCTGGTATTGGCATTTCAACGCTTGTATTTGCGTATATTACTGCAATATGTCTCATATATTCCTCTCGTATTGGCATATTAACGCTTGTATTTGCGTATATTACTGCAATATGTCTCATTTGAAACGAATTTGAATCAATTGATCCGTACATATTTTACGGGGTCCTATAACTTTTTGGTGCAATACGCTAGGAAATATATTACTCTGGTATTGGCATTTTAACGCTTGTATTTGCCTATATTAGTGCAATATGTCTCATTTCAAACGAATTTGTATCAACATCTGAACATATTTTATGGAGTCCTATAACTTTTTAGTGCAATACGCTAAGAAATATATTACTCTGGTATTGGCAATTTAACGCTTGTATTTGCGTATTTAACTGCAATATGTCTCATATATTCCTCTCGTATTGGCATTTTAACGCTTGTATTTGCGTATATTACTGCAATATGTCTCATTTGAAACGAATTTGTATCAACATCTGAACATTTTTAATGGTGAACTATAACTTATAAGTACAATACGCTAAGAAATATATTACTCTGGTATTGGCATTTTAACGCTTGTATTTGCGTATATTACTGCAATATGTCTCATATATTCCTCTCGTATTGGCATATTAACGCTTGTATTTGCGTATATTACTGCAATATGTCTCATTTGAAACGAATTTGAATCAATTGATCCGTACATATTTTACGGGGTCCTATAACTTTTTGGTGCAATACGCTAGGAAATATATTACTCTGGTATTGGCATTTTAACGCTTGTATTTGCGTATATTACTGCAATATGTCTCATATATTCCTCTCGTATTGGCATATTAACGCTTGTATTTGCGTATATTACTGCAATATGTCTCATTTGAAACGAATTTGAATCAATTGATCCGTACATATTTTACGGGGTCCTATAACTTTTTGGTGCAATACGCTAGGAAATATATTACTCTGGTATTGGCATTTTACCGCTTGTATTTGCGTATATTACTGCAATATGTCTCATATATTCCTCTCGTATTGGCATATTAACGCTTGTATTTGCGTATATTACTGCAATATGTCTCATTTGAAACGAATTTGAATCAATTGATCCGTACATATTTTACGGGGTCCTATAACTTTTTGGTGCAATACGCTAGGAAATATAGTACTCTGGTATTGGCATTTTAACGCTTGTATTTGCCTATATTAGTGCAATATGTCTCATTTCAAACGAATTTGTATCAACATCTGAACATATTTTATGGAGTCCTATAACTTTTTAGTGCAATACGCTAAGAAATATATTACTCTGGTATTAACATTTTAACGCTTGTATTTGCTTATATAACTGCAATATGTCTCATATATTCCTCTCGTATTGGCATTTTAACGCTTGTATTTGCGTATATTACTGCTAAATGTCGCATTTGAAACGAATTTGAATCAATATCTGAACATTTTTAATGGTGAACTATAACTTATAAGTACAATACGCTAAGAAATATATTACTCTGGTATTGGCATTTTAACGCTTGTATTTGCGTATATTACTGCAATATGTCTCATATATTCCTCTCGTATTGGCATTTTAACGCTTGTATTTGCGTATATTACTGTTATATGTCTCATTTGAAACGAATTTGAATCAATATCTGAACATTTTTAATGGTGGCCTATAACTTTTTGGTGCAATACGCTAGGAAATATATTACTCTGGTATTGGCATTTTAACGCTTGTATTTCCGTATATTAATGCAATATGTCTCATTTCAAACGAATTTGTATCAACATCTGAACATATTTTATGGAGTCCTATAACTTTTTAGTGCAATACGCTAAGAAATATATTACTCTGGTATTGGCAATTTAACGCTTGTATTTGCGTATTTAACTGCAATATGTCTCATATATTCCTCTCGTATTGGCATATTACGCTTGTATTTGCGTATATTACTGCAATATGTCTCATTTGAAACGAATTTGAATCAATTGATCCGTACATATTTTACGGGGTCCTATAACTTTTTGGTGCAACACGCTAGGAAATATATTACTCTGGTATTGGCATTTTAACGCTTGTATTTGCGTATATTACTGCAATATGTCTCATTTGAAACGAATTTGTATCAACATCTGAACATTTTTAATGGTGAACTATAACTTTTTGGTGCAATACGCTAGGAAATATATTACTCTGGTATTGGCATTTTAACGCTTGTATTTGCCTATATTAGTGCAAGATGTCTCATTTCAAACGAATTTGTATCAACATCTGAACATATTTTATGGAGTCCTATAACTTTTTAGTGCAATACGCTAAGAAATATATTACTCTGGTATTGGCATTTTAACGCTTGTATTTGCGTATTTAACTGCAATATTTTTCATATATTCCTCTCGTATTGGCATTTTAACGCTTGTATTTGCGTATATTACTGCTATATGTCTCATTTGAAACGAATTTGTATCAACATCTGAACATGTTTTATAGAGTCCTATAACTTTTTAGAGCAAGACGCTGAGAAATATATTACTCTGGTATTGGCATTTTAACGCTTGTATTTGCGTATATTACTGAAATATGTCTCATTTAAAACGAATTTGAATCAATATCTGAACATATTTTTTTGGGTCCTATAACTTTTTAGTGCAATACGCTAAGAAATATATTACTCTGGTATTGGCATTTTAACGCTTGTATTTGCGTATATAACTGCAATATGTCTCATATATTCCTCTCGTATTGGCATTTTAACGCTTGTATTTGCGTATATTACTGCTATATGTCTCATTTGAAACGAATTTGTATCAACATCTGAACATGTTTTATAGAGTCCTATAACTTTTTAGGGCAAGACGCTGAGAAACATATTACTCTGGTATTGGCATTTTAACGCTTGTCTTTGCGTATATTACTGAAATATGTCTCATTTAAAACGAATTTGAATCAATATCTGAACATATTTTATTGGGTCCTATAACATTATAGTGCAATACGCTAAGAAATATATTACTCTGGTATTGGCATTTTAACGCTTGTATTTGCGTATTTAACTGCAATATGTCTCATATATTCCTCTCGTATTGGCATTTTAACGCTTGTATTTGCGTATATTACTGCTATATGTCTCATTTGAAACGAATTTGAATCAATATCTGAACATTTTTAATGGTGGCCTATAACTTTTTGGTGCAATACGCTAGGAAATATATTACTCTGGTATTGGCATTTTAACGCTTGTATTTGCGTATATTAATGCAATATGTCTCATTTCAAACGAATTTGTATCAACATCTGAACATATTTTATGGAGTCCTATAACTTTTTAGTGCAATACGCTAAGAAATATATTACTCTGGTATTGGCATTTTAACGCTTGTATTTGCGTATTTAACTGCAATATGTCTCATATATTCCTCTCGTTTTGGCATTTTAACGCTTGTATTTGCGTATATTACTGCAATATGTCTCATTTGAAACGAATTTGAATCAATCAATGATCCGTACATATTTTACGGGGTCCTATAACTTTTTGGTGCAATACGCTAGGAAATATATTACTCTGGTATTGGCATTTTAACGCTTGTATTTGCCTATATTAGTGCAATATGTCTCATTTCAAACGAATTTGTATCAACATCTGAACATATTTTATGGAGTCAAATAACTTTTTAGCGCAATACGCTAAGAAATATATTACTCTGGTATTTGGCATTTTAACGCTTGTATTTGCGTATTTAACTGCAATATGTCTCATATATTCCTCTCGTATTGGCATTTTAACGCTTGTATTTGCGTATATTACTGCAATATGTCTTATTTGAAACGAATTTGAATCAATTGATCCGTACATATTTTACGGGGTTTTATAACTTTTTGGTGCAATACGCTAGGAAATATATTACTCTGGTATTGGCATTTTAACGCTTGTATTTGCGTATTTAACTGCAATATGTCTCATATATTCCTCTCGTTTTGGCATTTTAACGCTTTTATTTGCGTATATTACTGCAATATGTCTCATTTGAAACGAATTTGAATCAATCAATGATCCGTACATATTTTACGGGGTCCTATAACTTTTTGGTGCAATACGCTAGGAAATATATTACTCTGGTATTGGCATTTTAACGCTTGTATTTGCCTATATTAGTGCAATATGTCTCATTTCAAACGAATTTGTATCAACATCTGAACATATTTTATGGAGTCCAATAACTTTTTAGCGCAATACGCTAAGAAATATATTACTCTGGTATTGGCATTTTAACGCTTGTATTTGCGTATTTAACTGCAATATGTCTCATATATTCCTCTCGTATTGGCATTTTAACGCTTGTATTTGCGTATATTACTGCAATATGTCTCATTTGAAATGAATTTGAAACAATGATCCGTACATATTTTACGGGGTCCTATAACTTTTTGGTGCAATACGCTAGGAAATATATTACTCTGGTATTGGCATTTTAACGCTTGTATTTGCCTATATTAGTGCAATATGTCTCATTTCAAACGAATTTGTATCAACATCTGAACATATTTTATGGAGTCCTATAACTTTTTAGGGCAAGACGCTGAGAAATATATTACTCTGGTATTGGCATTTTAACGCTTGTATTTGCTTATATAACTGCAATATGTTTCATATTTTCCTCTCGTATTGGCATTTTAACGCTTGTATTTGCGTATATTACTGCTAAATGTCTCATTTGAAACGAATTTGAATCAATATCTGAACATTTTTAATGGTGAACTATAACTTATAAGTACAATACGCTAAGAAATATATAACTCTGGTATTGGCATTTTAACGCTTGTATTTGCGTATATTACTGCAATATGTCTCATATATTCCTCTCGTATTGGCATATTAACGCTTGTATTTGCGTATATTACTGCAATATGTCTCATTTGAAACGAATTTGAATCAATTGATCCGTACATATTTTACGGGGTCCTATAACTTTTTGGTGCAATACGCTAGGAAATATATTACTCTGGTATTGGCATTTTAACGCTTGTATTTGCCTATATTAGTGCAATATGTCTCATTTGAAACGAATTTGTATCAACATCTGAACATTTTTAATGGTGGCCTATAACTTTTTGGTGAAATACGCTAGGAAATATATTACTCTGGTATTGGCATTTTAACGCTTGTATTTGCGTATTTAACTGCAATATGTCTCATATATTCCTCTCGTATTGGCATTTTAACGCTTGTATTTGCGTATATTACTGCTAAATGTCTCATTTGAAACGAATTTGAATCAATATCTGAACATTTTTAATGGTGAACAATAACTTATAAGTACAATACGCTAAGAAATATATTACTCTGGTATTGGCATTTTAACGCTTGTATTTGCGTATTTTACTGCAATATGTCTCATTTGAAACGAATTTGTATCAACATCTGAACATATTTTATGGAGTCCTATAACTTTTTAGTGCAATACGCTAAGAAATATATTACTCTGGTATTGGCATTTTATCGCTTGTATTTGCGTATTTAACTGCAATATGTCTCATATATTCCTCTCGTATTGGCATTTTAACGCTTGTATTTGCGTATATTACTGCAATATGTCTTATTTGAAACGAATTTGAATCAATTGATCCGTACATATTTTACGGGGTTTTATAACTTTTTGGTGCAATACGCTAGGAAATATATTACTCTGGTATTGGCATTTTAACGCTTGTATTTGCCTATATTAGTGCAATAGGTCTCATTTCAAACGAATTTGTATCAACATCTGAACATATTTTATGGAGTCCTATAACTTTTTAGTGCAATACGCTAAGAAATATATTACTCTGGTATTGGCATTTTAACGCTTGTATTTGCGTATTTAACTGCAATATGTCTCATATATTCCTCTCGTATTGGCATTTTAACGCTTGTATTTGCGTATATTACTGCAATATGTCTCATTTGAAACGAATTTGAATCAATGATCCGTACATATTTTACGGGGTCCTATAACTTTTTGGTGCAATACGCTAGGAAATATATTACTCTGGTATTGGCATTTTAACGCTTGTATTTGCCTATATTAGTGCAATATGTCTCATTTCAAAAGAATTTGTATCAACATCTGAACATATTTTATGGAGTCCTATAACTTTTTAGTGCAATACGCTAAGAAATATATTACTCTGGTATTGGCAATTTAACGCTTGTATTTGCGTATTTAACTGCAATATGTCTCATATATTCCTCTCGTATTGGCATTTTAACGCTTGTATTTGCGTATATTACTGCAATATGTCTCATTTGAAACGAATTTGTATCAACATCTGAACATTTTTAATGGTGAACTATAACTTTTTGGTGCAATACGCTAGGAAATATATTACTCTGGTATTGGCATTTTAACGCTTGTATTTGCCTATATTAGTGCAAGATGTCTCATTTCAAACGAATTTGTATCAACATCTGAACATATTTTATGGAGTCCTATAACTTTTTAGTGCAATACGCTAAGAAATATATTACTCTGGTATTGGCATTTTAACGCTTGTATTTGCGTATTTAACTGCAATATTTTTCATATATTCCTCTCGTATTGGCATTTTAACGCTTGTATTTGCGTATATTACTGCTATATGTCTCATTTGAAACGAATTTGTATCAACATCTGAACATGTTTTATAGAGTCCTATAACTTTTTAGAGCAAGACGCTGAGAAATATATTACTCTGGTATTGGCATTTTAACGCTTGTATTTGCGTATATTACTGAAATATGTCTCATTTAAAACGAATTTGAATCAATATCTGAACATATTTTTTTGGGTCCTATAACTTTTTAGTGCAATACGCTAAGAAATATATTACTCTGGTATTGGCATTTTAACGCTTGTATTTGCGTATATAACTGCAATATGTCTCATATATTCCTCTCGTATTGGCATTTTAACGCTTGTATTTGCGTATATTACTGCTATATGTCTCATTTGAAACGAATTTGTATCAACATCTGAACATGTTTTATAGAGTCCTATAACTTTTTAGGGCAAGACGCTGAGAAACATATTACTCTGGTATTGGCATTTTAACGCTTGTCTTTGCGTATATTACTGAAATATGTCTCATTTAAAACGAATTTGAATCAATATCTGAACATATTTTATTGGGTCCTATAACATTATAGTGCAATACGCTAAGAAATATATTACTCTGGTATTGGCATTTTAACGCTTGTATTTGCGTATTTAACTGCAATATGTCTCATATATTCCTCTCGTATTGGCATTTTAACGCTTGTATTTGCGTATATTACTGCTATATGTCTCATTTGAAACGAATTTGAATCAATATCTGAACATTTTTAATGGTGGCCTATAACTTTTTGGTGCAATACGCTAGGAAATATATTACTCTGGTATTGGCATTTTAACGCTTGTATTTGCGTATATTAATGCAATATGTCTCATTTCAAACGAATTTGTATCAACATCTGAACATATTTTATGGAGTCCTATAACTTTTTAGTGCAATACGCTAAGAAATATATTACTCTGGTATTGGCATTTTAACGCTTGTATTTGCGTATTTAACTGCAATATGTCTCATATATTCCTCTCGTTTTGGCATTTTAACGCTTGTATTTGCGTATATTACTGCAATATGTCTCATTTGAAACGAATTTGAATCAATCAATGATCCGTACATATTTTACGGGGTCCTATAACTTTTTGGTGCAATACGCTAGGAAATATATTACTCTGGTATTGGCATTTTAACGCTTGTATTTGCCTATATTAGTGCAATATGTCTCATTTCAAACGAATTTGTATCAACATCTGAACATATTTTATGGAGTCCAATAACTTTTTAGCGCAATACGCTAAGAAATATATTACTCTGGTATTTGGCATTTTAACGCTTGTATTTGCGTATTTAACTGCAATATGTCTCATATATTCCTCTCGTATTGGCATTTTAACGCTTGTATTTGCGTATATTACTGCAATATGTCTTATTTGAAACGAATTTGAATCAATTGATCCGTACATATTTTACGGGGTTTTATAACTTTTTGGTGCAATACGCTAGGAAATATATTACTCTGGTATTGGCATTTTAACGCTTGTATTTGCCTATATTAGTGCAATATGTCTCATTTCAAACGAATTTGTATCAACATCTGAACATATTTTATGGAGTCCTATAACTTTTTAGTGCAATACGCTAAGAAATATATTACTCTGGTATTGGCAATTTAACGCTTGTATTTGCATATTTAACTGCAATATGTCTCATATATTCCTCTCGTATTGGCATTTTAACGCTTGTATTTGCGTATATTACTGCTATATGTCTCAATTGAAACGAATTTGAATCAATATCTGAACATTTTTAATGGTGGCCTATAACTTTTTGGTGCAATACGCTAGGAAATATATTACTCTGGTATTGGCATTTTAACGCTTGTATTTGCGTATATTAATGCAATATGTCTCATTTCAAACGAATTTGTATCAACATCAGAACATATTTTATGGAGTCCTATAACTTTTTAGTGCAATACGCTAAGAAATATATTACTCTGGTATTGGCAATTTAACGCTTGTATTTGCGTATTTAACTGCAATATGTCTCATATATTCCTCTCGTATTGGAATTTTAACGCTTGTATTTGCGTATATTACTGCAATATGTCTCATTTGAAATGAATTTGAAACAATGATCCGTACATATTTTACGGGGTCCTATAACTTTTTGGTGCAATACGCTAGGAAATATATTACTCTGGTATTGGCATTTTAACGCTTGTATTTGCCTATATTAGTGCAATATGTCTCATTTCAAACGAATTTGTATCAACATCTGAACATATTTTATGGAGTCCTATAACTTTTTAGGGCAAGACGCTGAGAAATATATTACTCTGGTATTGGCATTTTAACGCTTGTATTTGCTTATATAACTGCAATATGTTTCATATTTTCCTCTCGTATTGGCATTTTAACGCTTGTATTTGCGTATATTACTGCTAAATGTCTCATTTGAAACGAATTTGAATCAATATCTGAACATTTTTAATGGTGAACTATAACTTATAAGTACAATACGCTAAGAAATATATAACTCTGGTATTGGCATTTTAACGCTTGTATTTGCGTATATTACTGCAATATGTCTCATATATTCCTCTCGTATTGGCATATTAACGCTTGTATTTGCGTATATTACTGCAATATGTCTCATTTGAAACGAATTTGAATCAATTGATCCGTACATATTTTACGGGGTCCTATAACTTTTTGGTGCAATACGCTAGGAAATATATTACTCTGGTATTGGCATTTTAACGCTTGTATTTGCCTATATTAGTGCAATATGTCTCATTTGAAACGAATTTGTATCAACATCTGAACATTTTTAATGGTGGCCTATAACTTTTTGGTGAAATACGCTAGGAAATATATTACTCTGGTATTGGCATTTTAACGCTTGTATTTGCGTATTTAACTGCAATATGTCTCATATATTCCTCTCGTATTGGCATTTTAACGCTTGTATTTGCATATATTACTGCTATATGTCTCATTTGAAACGAATTTGAATCAATATCTAAACATTTTTAATGGTGAACAATAACTTATAAGTACAATACGCTAAGAAATATATTACTCTGGTATTGGCATTTTAACGCTTGTATTTGCGTATTTTACTGCAATATGTCTCATTTGAAACGAATTTGTATCAACATCTGAACATATTTTATGGAGTCCTATAACTTTTTAGTGCAATACGCTAAGAAATATATTACTCTGGTAATGGCATTTTAACGCTTGTATTTGCGTATTTAACTGCAATATGTCTCATATATTCCTCTCGTATTGGCATTTTAACGCTTGTATTTGCGTATATTACTGCTATATGTCTCATTTGAAACGAATTTGAATCAATATCTGAACATTTTTAATGGTGGCCTATAACTTTTTAGTGCAATACGCTAAGAAATATATTACTCTGGTATTGGCATTTTAACGCTTGTATTTGCTTATATAACTGCAATATGTCTCATATATTCCTCTCGTATTGGCATTTTAACGCTTGTATTTGCGTATATTACTGCTAAATGTCTCATTTGAAACGAATTTGAATCAATATCTGAACATTTTTAATGGTGAACTATAACTTATAAGTACAATACGCTAAGAAATATATTACTCTGGTATTGGCATTTTAACGCTTGTATTTGCGTATTTAACTGCAATATGTCTCATATATTCCTCTCGTATTGGCATTTTAACGCTTGTATTTGCATATATTACTGCTATATGTCTCATTTGAAACGAATTTGAATTAATATCTGAACATTTTTAATGGTGGCCTATAACTTTTTGGTGCAATACGCTAGGAAATATATTACTCTGGTATTGGCATTTTAACGCTTGTATTTGCGTATATTAATGCAATATGTCTCATTTCAAACGAATTTGTATCAACATCTGAACATATTTTATGTAGTCCTATAACTTTTTAGTGCAATACGCTAAGAAATATATTACTCTGGTATTGGCATTTTAACGATTGTATTTGCGTATTTAACTGCAATATGTCTCATATATTCCTCTCGTATTGGCATTTTAACGCTTGTATTTGCGTATATTACTGCTATATGTCTCATTTGAAACGAATTTGAATCAATATCTGAACATTTTTAATGGTGGCCTATAACTTTTTGGTGCAATACGCTAGGAAATATATTACTCTAGTATTGGCATTTTAACGCTTGTATTTGCTTATACAACTGCAATATGTCTCATATATTCCTCTCGTATTGGTATTTTAACGCTTGTATTTGCGTATATTACTGCTATATGTCTCATTTGAAACGAATTTGTATCAACATCTGAACATGTTTTATAGAGTCCTATAACTTTTTAGAGCAAGACGCTGAGAAATATATTACTCTGGTATTGGCATTTTAACGCTTGTATTTGCGTATATTACTGAAATATGTCTCATTTAAAACGAATTTGAATCAATATCTGAACATATTTTATTGGGTCCTATAACTTTTTAGTGCAATACGCTAAGAAATATATTACTCTGGTATTGGCATTTTAACGCTTGTATTTGCGTATATAACTGCAATATGTCTCATATATTCCTCTCGTATTGGCATTTTAACGCTTGTATTTGCGTATATTACTGCTATATGTCTCATTTGAAACGAATTTGTATCAACATCTGAACATGTTTTATAGAGTCCTATAACTTTTTAGGGCAAGACGATGAGAAATATATTACTCTGGTATTGGCATTTTAACGCTTGTATTTGCGTATATTTCTGAAATATGTCTCATTTAAAACGAATTTGAATCAATATCTGAACATATTTTATTGGGTCCTATAACTTTTTAGTGCAATACGCTAAGAAATATATTACTCTGGTATTGGCATTTTAACGCTTGTATTTGCGTATTTAACTGCAATATGTCTCATATATTCCTCTCGTATTGGCATTTAAACGCTTGTATTTGCGTATATTACTGCTATATGTCTCATTTGAAACGAATTTGAATCAATATCTGAACATTTTTAATGGTGGCCTATAACTTTTTGGTGCAATACGCTAGGAAATATATTACTCTGGTATTGGCATTTTAACGCTTGTATTTGCGTATTTAACTGCAATATGTCTCATATATTCCTCTCGTATTGGCATTTTAACGCTTGTATTTGCGTATATTACTGCAATATGTCTCATTTGAAACGAATTTGAATCAATTGATCCGTACATATTTTACGGGGTCCTATAACTTTTTGGTGCAATACGCTAGGAAATATATTACTCTGGTATTGGCATTTTAACGCTTGTATTTGCCTATATTAGTGCAATATGTCTCATTTCAAACGAATTTGTATCAACATCTGAACATATTTTATGGAGTCCTATAACCTTTTAGTGCAATACGCTAAGAAATATATTACTCTGGTATTGGCCTTTTAACGCTTGTATTTGCGTATTTAACTGCAATATGTCTCATATATTCCTCTCGTATTGGCATTTTAACGCTTGTATTTGCGTATATTACTGCAATATGTCTCATTTGAAACGAATTTGAATCAATTGATCCGTACATATTTTACGGGGTCCTATAACTTTTTGGTGCAATACGCTAGGAAATATATTACTCTGGTATTGGCATTTTAACGCTTGTATTTGCCTATATTAGTGCAATATGTCTCATTTCAAACGAATTTGTATCAACATCTGAACATATTTTATGGAGTCCTATAACTTTTTAGTGCAATACGCTAAGAAATATATTACTCTGGTATTGGCATTTTAACGCTTGTATTTGCGTATTTAACTGCAATATGTCTCATATATTCCTCTCGTATTGGCATTTTAACGCTTGTATTTGCGTATATTACTGCTATATGTCTCATTTGAAACGAATTTGAATCAATATCTGAACATTTTTAATGGTGGCCTATAACTTTTTAGTGCAATACGCTAAGAAATATATTACTCTGGTATTGGCATTTTAACGCTTGTATTTGCTTATATAACTGCAATATGTCTCATATATTCCTCTCGTATTGGCATTTTAACGCTTGTATTTGCGTATATTTCTGCTAAATGTATCATTTGAAACGAATTTGAATCAATATCTGAACATTTTTAATGGTGAACTATAACTTATAAGTACAATACGCTAAGAAATATATTACTCTGGTATTGGCATTTTAACGCTTGTATTTGCGTATATTAATGCAATATGTCTCATTTCAAACGAATTTGTATCAACATCTGAACATATTTTATGGAGTCCTATAACTTTTTAGTGCAATACGCTAAGAAATATATTACTCTGGTATTGGCATTTTAACGCTTGTATTTGCGTATTTAACTGCAATATGTCTCATATATTCCTCTCGTATTGGCATTTTAACGCTTGTATTTGCGTATATTACTGCTATATGTCTCATTTGAAACGAATTTGAATCAATATCTGAACATTTTTAATGGTGGCCTATAACTTTTTGGTGAAATACGCTAGGAAATATATTACTCTGGTATTGGCATTTTAACGCTTGTATTTGCGTAAATAACTGCAATATGTCTCATATATTCCTCTCGTATTGGCATATTAACGCTTGTATTTGCGTATATTACTGCAATATGTCTCATTTGAAACGAATTTGAATCAATTGATCCGTACATATTTTACGGGGTCCTATAACTTTTTGGTGCAATACGCTAGGAAATATATTACTCTGGCATTGGCATTTTAACGCTTGTATTTGCCTATATTAGTGCAATATGTCTCATTTCAAACGAATTTGTATCAACATCTGAACATATTTTATGGAGTCCTATAACTTTTTAGTGCAATACGCTAAGAAATATATTACTCTGGTATTGGCATTTTAACGCTTGTATTTGCTTATATAACTGCAATATGTCTCATATATTCCTCTCGTATTGGCATTTTAACGCTTGTATTTGCGTATATTACTGCTAAATGTCTCATTTGAAACGAATTTGAATCAATATCTGAACATTTTTAATGGTGAACTATAACTTATAAGTACAATACGCTAAGAAATATATTACTCTGGTATTGGCATTTTAACGCTTGTATTTGCGTATATTACTGCAATATGTCTCATATATTCCTCTCGTATTGGCATATTAACGCTTGTATTTGCGTATATTACTGCAATATGTCTCATTTCAAACGAATTTGTATCAACATCTGAACATATTTTATGGAGTCCTATAACTTTTTAGTGCAATACGCTAAGAAATATATTACTCTGGTATTGGCATTTTAACGCTTGTATTTGCGTATTTAACTGCAATATGTGTCATATATTCCTCTCGTATTGGCATTTTAACGCTTGTATTTGCGTATATTACTGCAATATGTCTCATTTGAAACGAATTTGAATCAATGATCCGTACATATTTTACGGGGTCCTATAACTTTTTGGTGCAAGGAAATATATTACTCTGGTATTGGCATTTTAACGCTTGTATTTGCCTATATTAGTGCAATATGTCTCATTTCAAACGAATTTGTATCAACATCTGAACATATTTTATGGAGTCCTATAACTTTTTAGTGCAATACGCTAAGAAATATATTACTGAATCAATATCTGAACATTTTTAATGGTGGCCTATAACTTTTTGGTGCAATACGCTAGGAAATATATTACTCTGGTATTGGCATTTTAACGCTTGTATTTGCCTATATTAGTGCAATATGTCTCATTTCAAACAAATTTGTATCAACATCTGAACATATTTTATGGAGTCCTATAACTTTTTAGTGCAATACGCTAAGAAATATATTACTCTGGTATTGGCATTTTAACGCTTGTATTTGCGTATTTAACTGCAATATGTCTCATATATTCCTCTCGTATTGGCATTTTAACGCTTGTATTTGCGTATATTACTGCAATATGTCTCATTTGAAACGAATTTGAATCAATTGATCCGTACATATTTTACGGGGTCCTATAACTTTTTGGTGCAATACGCTAGGAAATATATTACTCTGGTATTGGCATTTTAACGCTTGTATTTGCCTATATTAGTGCAATATGTCTCATTTCAAACGAATTTGTATCAACATCTGAACATATTTTATGGAGTCCTATAACTTTTTAGTGCAATACGCTAAGAAATATATTACTCTGGTATTGGCATTTTAACGCTTGTATTTGCGTATTTAACTGCAATATGTCTCATATATTCCTCTCGTATTGGCATTTTAACGCTTGTATTTGCGTATATTACTGCTATATGTCTCATTTGAAACGAATTTGAATCAATATCTGAACATTTTTAATGGTGGCCTATAACTTTTTAGTGCAATACGCTAAGAAATATATTACTCTGGTATTGGCATTTTAACGCTTGTATTTGCTTATATAACTGCAATATGTCTCATATATTCCTCTCGTATTGGCATTTTAACGCTTGTATTTGCGTATATTTTTGCTAAATGTATCATTTGAAACGAATTTGAATCAATATCTGAACATTTTTAATGGTGAACTATAACTTATAAGTACAATACGCTAAGAAATATATTACTCTGGTATTGGCATTTTAACGCTTGTATTTGCGTATATTAATGCAATATGTCTCATTTCAAACGAATTTGTATCAACATCTGAACATATTTTATGGAGTCCTATAACTTTTTAGTGCAATACGCTAAGAAATATATTACTCTGGTATTGGCATTTTAACGCTTGTATTTGCGTATTTAACTGCAATATGTCTCATATATTCCTCTCGTATTGGCATTTTAACGCTTGTATTTGCGTATATTACTGCTATATGTCTCATTTGAAACGAATTTGAATCAATATCTGAACATTTTTAATGGTGGCCTATAACTTTTTGGTGAAATACGCTAGGAAATATATTACTCTGGTATTGGCATTTTAACGCTTGTATTTGCGTAAATAACTGCAATATGTCTCATATATTCCTCTCGTATTGGCATATTAACGCTTGTATTTGCGTATATTACTGCAATATGTCTCATTTGAAACGAATTTGAATCAATTGATCCGTACATATTTTACGGGGTCCTATAACTTTTTGGTGCAATACGCTAGGAAATATATTACTCTGGCATTGGCATTTTAACGCTTATATTTGCCTATATTAGTGCAATATGTCTCATTTCAAACGAATTTGTATCAACATCTGAACATATTTTATGGAGTCCTATAACTTTTTAGTGCAATACGCTAAGAAATATATTACTCTGGTATTGGCATTTTAACGCTTGTATTTGCTTATATAACTGCAATATGTCTCATATATTCCTCTCGTATTGGCATTTTAACGCTTGTATTTGCGTATATTACTGCTAAATGTCTCATTTGAAACGAATTTGAATCAATATCTGAACATTTTTAATGGTGAACTATAACTTATAAGTACAATACGCTAAGAAATATATTACTCTGGTATTGGCATTTTAACGCTTGTATTTGCGTATATTACTGCAATATGTCTCATATATTCCTCTCGTATTGGCATATTAACGCTTGTATTTGCGTATATTACTGCAATATGTCTCATTTCAAACGAATTTGTATCAACATCTGAACATATTTTATGGAGTCCTATAACTTTTTAGTGCAATACGCTAAGAAATATATTACTCTGGTATTGGCATTTTAACGCTTGTATTTGCGTATTTAACTGCAATATGTGTCATATATTCCTCTCGTATTGGCATTTTAACGCTTGTATTTGCGTATATTACTGCAATATGTCTCATTTGAAACGAATTTGAATCAATGATCCGTACATATTTTACGGGGTCCTATAACTTTTTGGTGCAAGGAAATATATTACTCTGGTATTGGCATTTTAACGCTTGTATTTGCCTATATTAGTGCAATATGTCTCATTTCAAACGAATTTGTATCAACATCTGAACATATTTTATGGAGTCCTATAAGTTTTTAGTGCAATACGCTAAGAAATATATTACTCTGCTATATGTCTCATTTGAAACGAATTTGAATCAATATCTGAACATTTTTAATGGTGGCCTATAACTTTTAGGTGCAATACGCTAGGAAATATATTACTCTGGTATTGGCATTTTAACGCTTGTATTTGCCTATATTAGTGCAATATGTCTCATTTCAAACGAATTTGTATCAACATCTGAACATATTTTATGGAGTCCTATAACTTTTTAGTGCAATACGCTAAGAAATATATTACTCTGGGATTGGCATTTTAACGCTTGTATTTGCGTATTTAACTGCAATATGTCTCATATATTCCTCTCGTATTGGCATTTTAACGCTTGTATTTGCGTATATTACTGCAATATGTCTCATTTGAAACGAATTTGAATCAATTGATCCGTACATATTTTACGGGGTCCTATAACTTTTTGGTGCAATACGCTAGGAAATATATTACTCTGGTATTGGCATTTTAACGCTTGTATTTGCCTATATTAGTGCAATATGTCTCATTTCAAACGAATTTGTATCAACATCTGAACATATTTTATGGAGTCCTATAACTTTTTAGTGCAATACGCTAAGAAATATATTACTCTGGTATTGGCATTTTAACGCTTGTATTTGCTTATATAACTGCAATATGTCTCATATATTCCTCTCGTATTGGCATTTTAACGCTTGTATTTGCGTATATTACTGCTAAATGTCTCATTTGAAACGAATTTGAATCAATATCTGAACATTTTTAATGGTGAACTATAACTTATAAGTACAATACGCTAAGAAATATATTACTCTGGTATTGGCATTTTAACGCTTGTATTTGCGTATATTACTGCAATATGTCTCATTTGAAACGAATTTGTATCAACATCTGAACATGTTTTATAGAGTCCTATAACTTTTTAGGGCAAGACGCTGAGAAATATATTACTCTGGTATTGGCATTTTAAAGCTTGTATTTGTGTATATTACTGAAATATGTCTCATTTAAAACGAATTTGAATCAATATCTGAACATATTTTATTGGGTCCTATAACTTTTTAGTGCAATACGCTAAGAAATATATTACTCTGGTATTGGCATTTTAACGCTTGTATTTGCGTATATAACTGCAATATGTCTCATATATTCCTCTCGTATTGGCACGTATATTACTGCAATATGTCTCATTTGAAACGAATTTGAATCAATGATCCGTACATATTTTACGGGGTCCTATAAATTTTTGGTGCAATACGCTAGGAAATATATTACTCTTGTATTGGCATTTTAACGCTTGTATTTGTCTATATTAGTGCAATATGTCTCATTTCAAACGAATTTGTATCAACATCTGAACATATTTTATGGAGTCCTATAACTTTTTAGTGCAATACGCTAAGAAATATATTACTCTGGTATTGGCATTTTAACGCTTGTATTTGCGTATTTAACTGCAATATGTCTCATATATTCCTCTCGTATTGGCATTTTAACGCTTGTATTTGCGTATATTACTTCTATATGTCTCATTTGAAACGAATTTGAATCAATATCTGAACATTTTTAATGGTGGCCTATAACTTTTTGGTGCAATACGCTAGGAAATATATTACTCTGATATTGGCATTTTATCGCTTGTATTTGCCTATATTAGTGCAATATGTCTCATTTCAAACAAATTTGTATCAAAATCTGAACATATTTTATGGAGTCCTATAACTTTTTAGTGCAATACGCTAAGAAATATATTACTCTGGTATTGGCATTTTAACGCTTGTATTTGCTTATATAACTGCAATATGTCTCATATATTCCTCTCGTATTGGCATTTTAACGCTTGTATTTGCGTATATTACTGCTAAATGTCTCATTTGAAACGAATTTGAATCAATATCTGAACATTTTTAATGGTGAACTATAACTTATAAGTACAATACGCTAAGAAATATATTACTTTGGTATTGGCATTTTAACGCTTGTATTTGCGTATATTACTGCAATATGTCTCATTTGAAACGAATTTGTATCAACATCTGAACATGTTTTATAGAGTCCTATAACTTTTTAGGGCAAGACGCTGAGAAATATATTACTCTGGTATTGGCATTTTAACGCTTGTATTTGCGTATATTTCTGAAATATGTCTCATTTAAAACGAATTTGAATCAATATCTGAACATATTTTATTGGGTCCTATAACTTTTTAGTGCAATACGCTAAGAAATATATTACTCTGGTATTGGCATTTTAACGCTTGTATTTGCGTATTTAACTGCAATATGTCTCATATATTCCTCTCGTATTGGCATTTTAACGCTTGTATTTGCGTATATTACTGCTATATGTCTCATTTGAAACGAATTTGAATCAATATCTGAACATTTTTAATGGTGGCCTATAACTTTTTGGTGCAATACGCTAGGAAATATATTACTCTGGTATTGGCATTTTAACGCTTGTATTTGCGTATTTAACTGCAATATGTCTCATATATTCCTCTCGTATTGGCATTTTAACGCTTGTATTTGCGTATATTACTGCAATATGTCTCATTTGAAACGAATTTGAATCAATTGATCCGTACATATTTTACGGGGTCCTATAACTTTTTGGTGCAATACGCTAGGAAATATATTACTCTGGTATTGGCATTTTAACGCTTGTATTTGCCTATATTAGTGCAATATGTCTCATTTCAAACGAATTTGTATCAACATCTGAACATATTTTATGGAGTCCTATAACCTTTTAGTGCAATACGCTAAGAAATATATTACTCTGGTATTGGCCTTTTAACGCTTGTATTTGCGTATTTAACTGCAATATGTCTCATATATTCCTCTCGTATTGGCATTTTAACGCTTGTATTTGCGTATATTACTGCAATATGTCTCATTTGAAACGAATTTGAATCAATTGATCCGTACATATTTTACGGGGTCCTATAACTTTTTGGTGCAATACGCTAGGAAATATATTACTCTGGTATTGGCATTTTAACGCTTGTATTTGCCTATATTAGTGCAATATGTCTCATTTCAAACGAATTTGTATCAACATCTGAACATATTTTATGGAGTCCTATAACTTTTTAGTGCAATACGCTAAGAAATATATTACTCTGGTATTGGCATTTTAACGCTTGTATTTGCGTATTTAACTGCAATATGTCTCATATATTCCTCTCGTATTGGCATTTTAACGCTTGTATTTGCGTATATTACTGCTATATGTCTCATTTGAAACGAATTTGAATCAATATCTGAACATTTTTAATGGTGGCCTATAACTTTTTAGTGCAATACGCTAAGAAATATATTACTCTGGTATTGGCATTTTAACGCTTGTATTTGCTTATATAACTGCAATATGTCTCATATATTCCTCTCGTATTGGCATTTTAACGCTTGTATTTGCGTATATTTCTGCTAAATGTATCATTTGAAACGAATTTGAATCAATATCTGAACATTTTTAATGGTGAACTATAACTTATAAGTACAATACGCTAAGAAATATATTACTCTGGTATTGGCATTTTAACGCTTGTATTTGCGTATATTAATGCAATATGTCTCATTTCAAACGAATTTGTATCAACATCTGAACATATTTTATGGAGTCCTATAACGTTTTAGTGCAATACGCTAAGAAATATATTACTCTGGTATTGGCATTTTAACGCTTGTATTTGCGTATTTAACTGCAATATGTCTCATATATTCCTCTCGTATTGGCATTTTAACGCTTGTATTTGCGTATATTACTGCTATATGTCTCATTTGAAACGAATTTGAATCAATATCTGAACATTTTTAATGGTGGCCTATAACTTTTTGGTGAAATACGCTAGGAAATATATTACTCTGGTATTGGCATTTTAACGCTTGTATTTGCGTAAATAACTGCAATATGTCTCATATATTCCTCTCGTATTGGCATATTAACGCTTGTATTTGCGTATATTACTGCAATATGTCTCATTTGAAACGAATTTGAATCAATTGATCCGTACATATTTTACGGGGTCCTATAACTTTTTGGTGCAATACGCTAGGAAATATATTACTCTGGCATTGGCATTTTAACGCTTGTATTTGCCTATATTAGTGCAATATTTCAAACGAATTTGTATCAACATCTGAACATATTTTATGGAGTCCTATAACTTTTTAGTGCAATACGCTAAGAAATATATTACTCTGGTATTGGCCTTTTAACGCTTGTATTTGCTTATATAACTGCAATATGTCTCATATATTCCTCTCGTATTGGCATTTTAACGCTTGTATTTGCGTATATTACTGCTAAATGTCTCATTTGAAACGAATTTGAATCAATATCTGAACATTTTTAATGGTGAACTATAACTTATAAGTACAATACGCTAAGAAATATATTACTCTGCTATTGGCATTTTAACGCTTGTATTTGCGTATATTACTGCAATATGTCTCATATATTCCTCTCGTATTGGCATATTAACGCTTGTATTTGCGTATATTACTGCAATATGTCTCATTTCAAACGAATTTGTATCAACATCTGAACATATTTTATGGAGTCCTATAACTTTTTAGTGCAATACGCTAAGAAATATATTACTCTGGTATTGGCATTTTAACGCTTGTATTTGCGTATTTAACTGCAATATGTGTCATATATTCCTCTCGTATTGGCATTTTAACGCTTGTATTTGCGTATATTACTGCAATATGTCTCATTTGAAACGAATTTGAATCAATGATCCGTACATATTTTACGGGGTCCTATAACTTTTTGGTGCAAGGAAATATATTACTCTGGTATTGGCATTTTAACGCTTGTATTTGCCTATATTAGTGCAATATGTCTCATTTCAAACGAATTTGTATCAACATCTGAACATATTTTATGGAGTCCTATAACTTTTTAGTGCAATACGCTAAGAAATATATTACTCTGCTATATGTCTCATTTGAAACGAATTTGAATCAATATCTGAACATTTTTAATGGTGGCCTATAACTTTTTGGTGCAATACGCTAGGAAATATATTACTCTGGTATTGGCATTTTAACGCTTGTATTTGCCTATATTAGTGCAATATGTCTCATTTCAAACGAATTTGTATCAACATCTGAACATATTTTATGGAGTCCTATAACTTTTTAGTGCAATACGCTAAGAAATATATTACTCTGGTATTGGCATTTTAACGCTTGTATTTGCGTATTTAACTGCAATATGTCTCATATATTCCTCTCGTATTGGCATTTTAACGCTTGTATTTGCGTATATTACTGCAATATGTCTCATTTGAAACGAATTTGAATCAATTGATCCGTACATATTTTACGGGGTCCTATAACTTGTTGGTGCAATACGCTAGGAAATATATTACTCTGGTATTGGCATTTTAACGCTTGTATTTGCCTATATTAGTGCAATATGTCTCATTTCAAACGAATTTGTATCAACATCTGAACATATTTTATGGAGTCCTATAACTTTTTAGTGCAATACGCTAAGAAATATATTACTCTGGTATTGGCATTTTAACGCTTGTATTTGCGTATTTAACTGCAATATGTCTCATATATTCCTCTCGTATTGGCATTTTAACGCTTGTATTTGCGTATATTACTGCTATATGTCTCATTTGAAACGAATTTGAATCAATATCTGAACATTTTTAATGGTGGCCTATAACTTTTTAGTGCAATACGCTAAGAAATATATTACTCTGGTATTGGCATTTTAACGCTTGTATTTGCTTATATAACTGCAATATGTCTCATATATTCCTCTCGTATTGGCATTTTAACGCTTGTATTTGCGTATATTTTTGCTAAATGTATCATTTGAAACGAATTTGAATCAATATCTGAACATTTTTAATGGTGAACTATAACTTATAAGTACAATACGCTAAGAAATATATTACTCTGGTATTGGCATTTTAACGCTTGTATTTGCGTATATTAATGCAATATGTCTCATTTCAAACGAATTTGTATCAACATCTGAACATATTTTATGGAGTCCTATAACTTTTTAGTGCAATACGCTAAGAAATATATTACTCTGGTATTGGCATTTTAACGCTTGTATTTGCGTATTTAACTGCAATATGTCTCATATATTCCTCTCGTATTGGCATTTTAACGCTTGTATTTGCGTATATTACTGCTATATGTCTCATTTGAAACGAATTTGAATCAATATCTGAACATTTTTAATGGTGGCCTATAACTTTTTGGTGAAATACGCTAGGAAATATATTACTCTGGTATTGGCATTTTAACGCTTGTATTTGCGTAAATAACTGCAATATGTCTCATATATTCCTCTCGTATTGGCATATTAACGCTTGTATTTGCGTATATTACTGCAATATGTCTCATTTGAAACGAATTTGAATCAATTGATCCGTACATATTTTACGGGGTCCTATAACTTTTTGGTGCAATACGCTAGGAAATATATTACTCTGGCATTGGCATTTTAACGCTTGTATTTGCCTATATTAGTGCAATATGTCTCATTTCAAACGAATTTGTATCAACATCTGAACATATTTTATGGAGTCCTATAACTTTTTAGTGCAATACGCTAAGAAATATATTACTCTGGTATTGGCATTTTAACGCTTGTATTTGCTTATATAACTGCAATATGTCTCATATATTCCTCTCGTATTGGCATTTTAACGCTTGTATTTGCGTATATTACTGCTAAATGTCTCATTTGAAACGAATTTGAATCAATATCTGAACATTTTTAATGGTGAACTATAACTTATAAGTACAATACGCTAAGAAATATATTACTCTGGTATTGGCATTTTAACGCTTGTATTTGCGTATATTACTGCAATATGTCTCATATATTCCTCTCGTATTGGCATATTAACGCTTGTATTTGCGTATATTACTGCAATATGTCTCATTTCAAACGAATTTGTATCAACATCTGAACATATTTTATGGAGTCCTATAACTTTTTAGTGCAATACGCTAAGAAATATATTACTCTGGTATTGGCATTTTAGCGCTTGTATTTGCGTATTTAACTGCAATATGTGTCATATATTCCTCTCGTATTGGCATTTTAACGCTTGTATTTGCGTATATTACTGCAATATGTCTCATTTGAAACGAATTTGAATCAATGATCCGTACATATTTTACGGGGTCCTATAACTTTTTGGTGCAAGGAAATATATTACTCTGGTATTGGCATTTTAACGCTTGTATTTGCCTATATTAGTGCAATATGTCTCATTTCAAACGAATTTGTATCAACATCTGAACATATTTTATGGAGTCCTATAACTTTTTAGTGCAATACGCTAAGAAATATATTACTCTGCTATATGTCTCATTTGAAACGAATTTGAATCAATATCTGAACATTTTTAATGGTGGCCTATAACTTTTAGGTGCAATACGCTAGGAAATATATTACTCTGGTATTGGCATTTTAACGCTTGTATTTGCCTATATTAGTGCAATATGTCTCATTTCAAACGAATTTGTATCAACATCTGAACATATTTTATGGAGTCCTATAACTTTTTAGTGCAATACGCTAAGAAATATATTACTCTGGGATTGGCATTTTAACGCTTGTATTTGCGTATTTAACTGCAATATGTCTCATATATTCCTCTCGTATTGGCATTTTAACGCTTGTATTTGCGTATATTACTGCAATATGTCTCATTTGAAACGAATTTGAATCAATTGATCCGTACATATTTTACGGGGTCCTATAACTTTTTGGTGCAATACGCTAGGAAATATATTACTCTGGTATTGGCATTTTAACGCTTGTATTTGCCTATATTAGTGCAATATGTCTCATTTCAAACGAATTTGTATCAACATCTGAACATATTTTATGGAGTCCTATAACTTTTTAGTGCAATACGCTAAGAAATATATTACTCTGGTATTGGCATTTTAACGCTTGTATTTGCTTATATAACTGCAATATGTCTCATATATTCCTCTCGTATTGGCATTTTAACGCTTGTATTTGCGTATATTACTGCTAAATGTCTCATTTGAAACGAATTTGAATCAATATCTGAACATTTTTAATGGTGAACTATAACTTATAAGTACAATACGCTAAGAAATATATTACTCTGGTATTGGCATTTTAACGCTTGTATTTGCGTATATTACTGCAATATGTCTCATTTGAAACGAATTTGTATCAACATCTGAACATGTTTTATAGAGTCCTATAACTTTTTAGGGCAAGACGCTGAGAAATATATTACTCTGGTATTGGCATTTTAAAGCTTGTATTTGTGTATATTACTGAAATATGTCTCATTTAAAACGAATTTGAATCAATATCTGAACATATTTTATTGGGTCCTATAACTTTTTAGTGCAATACGCTAAGAAATATATTACTCTGGTATTGGCATTTTAACGCTTGTATTTGCGTATATAACTGCAATATGTCTCATATATTCCTCTCGTATTGGCACGTATATTACTGCAATATGTCTCATTTGAAACGAATTTGAATCAATGATCCGTACATATTTTACGGGGTCCTATAAATTTTTGGTGCAATACGCTAGGAAATATATTACTCTTGTATTGGCATTTTAACGCTTGTATTTGTCTATATTAGTGCAATATGTCTCATTTCAAACGAATTTGTATCAACATCTGAACATATTTTATGGAGTCCTATAACTTTTTAGTGCAATACGCTAAGAAATATATTACTCTGGTATTGGCATTTTAACGCTTGTATTTGCGTATTTAACTGCAATATGTCTCATATATTCCTCTCGTATTGGCATTTTAACGCTTGTATTTGCGTATATTACTTCTATATGTCTCATTTGAAACGAATTTGAATCAATATCTGAACATTTTTAATGGTGGCCCATAACTTTTTGGTGCAATACGCTAGGAAATATATTACTCTGATATTGGCATTTTATCGCTTGTATTTGCCTATATTAGTGCAATATGTCTCATTTCAAACAAATTTGTATCAAAATCTGAACATATTTTATGGAGTCCTATAACTTTTTAGTGCAATACGCTAAGAAATATATTACTCTGGTATTGGCATTTTAACGCTTGTATTTGCATATTTAACTGCAATATGTCTCATATATTCCTCTCGTATTGGCATTTTAACGCTTGTATTTGCGTATATTACTGCAATATGTCTCATTTGAAACGAATTTGAATCAATTGATCCGTACATATTTTACGGGGCCTATAACTTTTTGGTGCAATACGCTAGGAAATATATTACTCTGGTATTGGCATATTAACGCTTGTATTTGCCTATATTAGTGCAATATGTCTCATTTCAAACGAATTTGTATCAACATCTGAACATATTTTATGGAGTCCTATAACTTTTTAGTGCAATACGCTAAGAAATATATTACTCTGGTATTGGCATTTTAACGCTTGTATTTGCTTATATAACTGCAATATGTCTCATATATTCCTCTCGTATTGGCATTTTAACGCTTGTATTTGCGTATATTACTGCTAAATGTCTCATTTGAAACGAATTTGAATCAATATCTGAACATTTTTAATGGTGAACTATAACTTATAAGTACAATACGCTAAGAAATATATTACTTTGGTATTGGCATTTTAACGCTTGTATTTGCGTATATTACTGCAATATGTCTCATTTGAAACGAATTTGTATCAACATCTGAACATGTTTTATAGAGTCCTATAACTTTTTAGGGCAAGACGCTGAGAAATATATTACTCTGGTATTGGCATTTTAACGCTTGTATTTGCGTATATTACTGCAATATGTCTCATATATTCCTCTCGTATTGGCATTTTAACGCTTGTATTTGCGTATATTACTGCAATATGTCTCATTTGAAACGAATTTGTATCAACATCTGAACATGTTTTATAGAGTCCTATAACTTTTTAGGGCAAGACGCTGAGAAATATATTACTCTGGTATTGGCATTTTAACGCTTGTATTTGCGTATTTAACTGCAATATGTCTCATATATTCCTCTCGTATTGGCACGTATATTACTGCAATATGTCTCATTTGAAACGAATTTGAATCAATGATCCGTACATATTTTACGGGGTCCTATAAATTTTTGGTGCAATACGCTAGGAAATATATTACTCTGGTATTGGCATTTTAACGCTTGTATTTGTCTATATTAGTGCAATATGTCTCATTTCAAACGAATTTGTATCAACATCTGAACATATTTTATGGAGTCCTATAACTTTTTAGTGCAATACGCTAAGAAATATATTACTCTGGTATTGGCATTTTAACGCTTGTATTTGCGTATATTAATGCAATATATCTCATTTCAAACGAATTTGTATCAACATCTGAACATATTTTATGGAGTCCTATAACTTTTTAGTGCAATACGCTAAGAAATATATTACTCTGGTATTGGCAATTTAACGCTTGTATTTGCGTATTTAACTGCAATATGTCTCATATATTCCTCTCGTATTGGCATTTTAACGCCTGTATTCTCGTATATTACTGCAATATGTCTCATTTGAAACGAATTTGAATCAATTGATCCGTACATATTTTACGGGGTCCTATAACTTTTTGGTGCAATACGCTAGGAAATATATTACTCTGGTATTGGCATTTTAACGCTTGTATTTGCGTATATTACTGCAATATGTCTCATTTCAAACGAATTTGTTTCAAGATCTGAACATATTTTATGGAGTCCTATAACTTTTTAGTGCAATACGCTAAGAAATATATTACTCTGGTATTGGCAATTTAACGCTTGTATTTGCGTATTTAACTGCAATATGTCTCATATTTTCCTCTCGTATTGGCATTTTTACGCTTGTATTTGCGTATATTACTGCAATATGTCTCATTTGAAACGAATTTGAATCAATTGATCCGTACATATTTTACGGGGTCCTATAACTTTTTGGTGCAATACGCTAGGAAATATATTACTCTGGTATTGGCATTTTAACGCTTGTATTTGCCTATATTAGTGCAATATGTCTCATTTCAAACGAATTTGTATCAACATCTGAACATATTTTATGGAGTCCTATAACTTTTTAGTGCAATACGCTGAGAAATATATTACTCTGGTATTGGCATTTTAACGCTTGTATTTGCGTATATTACTGCAATATGTCTCATTTGAAACGAATTTGTATCAACATCTGAACATGTTTTATTGAGTCCCATAACTTTTTAGGGCAAGACGCTGAGAAATATATTACTCTGGTATTGGCATTTTAACGCTTGTATTTGCGTATATTACTGAAATATGTCTCATTTAAAACGAATTTGAATCAATATCTGAACATATTTTATTGGGTCCTATAACTTTTTGGTGCAATACGCTAGGAAATATATTACTCTGGTATTGGCATTTTAACGCTTGTATTTGCCTATATTAGTGCAATATGTCTCATTTCAAACGAATTTGTATCAACATCTGAACATATTTTATGGAGTCCTATAACTTTTTAGTGCAATACGCTAAGAAATATATTAGTTTAGTTAGTTTAGTTAGTTTAGTTAGTTTAGTTAGTTTAGTTAGTTTAGTTAGTTTAGTTAGTTTAGTTAGTTTAGTTAGTTTAGTTAGTTTAGTTAGTTTAGTTAGTTTAGTTAGTTTAGTTAGTTTAGTTAGTTTAGTTAGTTTAGTTAGTTTAGTTAGTTTAGTTAGTTTAGTTAGTTTAGTTAGTTTAGTTAGTTTAGTTAGTTTAGTTAGTTTAGTTAGTTTAGTTAGTTTAGTTAGTTTAGTTAGTTTAGTTAGTTTAGTTAGTTTAGTTAGTTTAGTTAGTTTAGTTAGTTTAGTTAGTTTAGTTAGTTTAGTTAGTTTAGTTAGTTTAGTTAGTTTAGTTAGTTTAGTTAGTTTAGTTAGTTTAGTTAGTTTAGTTAGTTTAGTTAGTTTAGTTAGTTTAGTTAGTTTAGTTAGTTTAGTTAGTTTAGTTAGTTTAGTTAGTTTAGTTAGTTTAGTTAGTTTAGTTAGTTTAGTTAGTTTAGTTAGTTTAGTTAGTTTAGTTAGTTTAGTTAGTTTAGTTAGTTTAGTTAGTTTAGTTAGTTTAGTTAGTTTAGTTAGTTTAGTTAGTTTAGTTAGTTTAGTTAGTTTAGTTAGTTTAGTTAGTTTAGTTAGTTTAGTTAGTTTAGTTAGTTTAGTTAGTTTAGTTAGTTTAGTTAGTTTAGTTAGTTTAGTTAGTTTAGTTAGTTTAGTTAGTTTAGTTAGTTTAGTTAGTTTAGTTAGTTTAGTTAGTTTAGTTAGTTTAGTTAGTTTAGTTAGTTTAGTTAGTTTAGTTAGTTTAGTTAGTTTAGTTAGTTTAGTTAGTTTAGTTAGTTTAGTTAGTTTAGTTAGTTTAGTTAGTTTAGTTAGTTTAGTTAGTTTAGTTAGTTTAGTTAGTTTAGTTAGTTTAGTTAGTTTAGTTAGTTTAGTTAGTTTAGTTAGTTTAGTTAGTTTAGTTAGTTTAGTTAGTTTAGTTAGTTTAGTTAGTTTAGTTAGTTTAGTTAGTTTAGTTAGTTTAGTTAGTTTAGTTAGTTTAGTTAGTTTAGTTAGTTTAGTTAGTTTAGTTAGTTTAGTTAGTTTAGTTAGTTTAGTTAGTTTAGTTAGTTTAGTTAGTTTAGTTAGTTTAGTTAGTTTAGTTAGTTTAGTTAGTTTAGTTAGTTTAGTTAGTTTAGTTAGTTTAGTTAGTTTAGTTAGTTTAGTTAGTTTAGTTAGTTTAGTTAGTTTAGTTAGTTTAGTTAGTTTAGTTAGTTTAGTTAGTTTAGTTAGTTTAGTTAGTTTAGTTAGTTTAGTTAGTTTAGTTAGTTTAGTTAGTTTAGTTAGTTTAGTTAGTTTAGTTAGTTTAGTTAGTTTAGTTAGTTTAGTTAGTTTAGTTAGTTTAGTTAGTTTAGTTAGTTTAGTTAGTTTAGTTAGTTTAGTTAGTTTAGTTAGTTTAGTTAGTTTAGTTAGTTTAGTTAGTTTAGTTAGTTTAGTTAGTTTAGTTAGTTTAGTTAGTTTAGTTAGTTTAGTTAGTTTAGTTAGTTTAGTTAGTTTAGTTAGTTTAGTTAGTTTAGTTAGTTTAGTTAGTTTAGTTAGTTTAGTTAGTTTAGTTAGTTTAGTTAGTTTAGTTAGTTTAGTTAGTTTAGTTAGTTTAGTTAGTTTAGTTAGTTTAGTTAGTTTAGTTAGTTTAGTTAGTTTAGTTAGTTTAGTTAGTTTAGTTAGTTTAGTTAGTTTAGTTAGTTTAGTTAGTTTAGTTAGTTTAGTTAGTTTAGTTAGTTTAGTTAGTTTAGTTAGTTTAGTTAGTTTAGTTAGTTTAGTTAGTTTAGTTAGTTTAGTTAGTTTAGTTAGTTTAGTTAGTTTAGTTAGTTTAGTTAGTTTAGTTAGTTTAGTTAGTTTAGTTAGTTTAGTTAGTTTAGTTAGTTTAGTTAGTTTAGTTAGTTTAGTTAGTTTAGTTAGTTTAGTTAGTTTAGTTAGTTTAGTTAGTTTAGTTAGTTTAGTTAGTTTAGTTAGTTTAGTTAGTTTAGTTAGTTTAGTTAGTTTAGTTAGTTTAGTTAGTTTAGTTAGTTTAGTTAGCTTAGTTAGTTTAGTTAGTTTAGTTAGTTTAGTTAGTTTAGTTAGTTTAGTTAGTTTAGTTAGTTTAGTTAGTTTAGTTAGTTTAGTTAGTTTAGTTAGTTTAGTTAGTTTAGTTAGTTTAGTTAGTTTAGTTAGTTTAGTTAGTTTAGTTAGTTTAGTTAGTTTAGTTAGTTTAGTTAGTTTAGTTAGTTTAGTTAGTTTAGTTAGTTTAGTTAGTTTAGTTAGTTTAGTTAGTTTAGTTAGTTTAGTTAGTTTAGTTAGTTTAGTTAGTTTAGTTAGTTTAGTTAGTTTAGTTAGTTTAGTTAGTTTAGTTAGTTTAGTTAGTTTAGTTAGTTTAGTTAGTTTAGTTAGTTTAGTTAGTTTAGTTAGTTTAGTTAGTTTAGTTAGTTTAGTTAGTTTAGTTAGTTTAGTTAGTTTAGTTAGTTTAGTTAGTTTAGTTAGTTTAGTTAGTTTCGTTAGTTTAGTTAGTTTAGTTAGTTTAGTTAGTTTAGTTAGTTTAGTTAGTTTAGTTAGTTTAGTTAGTTTAGTTAGTTTAGTTAGTTTAGTTAGTTTAGTTAGTTTAGTTAGTTTAGTTAGTTTAGTTAGTTTAGTTAGTTTAGTTAGTTTAGTTAGTTTAGTTAGTTTAGTTAGTTTAGTTAGTTTAGTTAGTTTAGTTAGTTTAGTTAGTTTAGTTAGTTTAGTTAGTTTAGTTAGTTTAGTTAGTTTAGTTAGTTTAGTTAGTTTAGTTAGTTTAGTTAGTTTAGTTAGTTTAGTTAGTTTAGTTAGTTTAGTTAGTTTAGTTAGTTTAGTTAGTTTAGTTAGTTTAGTTAGTTTAGTTAGTTTAGTTAGTTTAGTTAGTTTAGTTAGTTTAGTTAGTTTAGTTAGTTTAGTTAGTTTAGTTAGTTTAGTTAGTTTAGTTAGTTTAGTTAGTTTAGTTAGTTTAGTTAGTTTAGTTAGTTTAGTTAGTTTAGTTAGTTTAGTTAGTTTAGTTAGTTTAGTTAGTTTAGTTAGTTTAGTTAGTTTAGTTAGTTTAGTTAGTTTAGTTAGTTTAGTTAGTTTAGTTAGTTTAGTTAGTTTAGTTAGTTTAGTTAGTTTAGTTAGTTTAGTTAGTTTAGTTAGTTTAGTTAGTTTAGTTAGTTTAGTTAGTTTAGTTAGTTTAGTTAGTTTAGTTAGTTTAGTTAGTTTAGTTAGTTTAGTTAGTTTAGTTAGTTTAGTTAGTTTAGTTAGTTTAGTTAGTTTAGTTAGTTTAGTTAGTTTAGTTAGTTTAGTTAGTTTAGTTAGTTTAGTTAGTTTAGTTAGTTTAGTTAGTTTAGTTAGTTTAGTTAGTTTAGTTAGTTTAGTTAGTTTAGTTAGTTTAGTTAGTTTAGTTAGTTTAGTTAGTTTAGTTAGTTTAGTTAGTTTAGTTAGTTTAGTTAGTTTAGTTAGTTTAGTTAGTTTAGTTAGTTTAGTTAGTTTAGTTAGTTTAGTTAGTTTAGTTAGTTTAGTTAGTTTAGTTAGTTTAGTTAGTTTAGTTAGTTTAGTTAGTTTAGTTAGTTTAGTTAGTTTAGTTAGTTTAGTTAGTTTAGTTAGTTTAGTTAGTTTAGTTAGTCTAGTTAGTTTAGTTAGTTTAGTTAGTTTAGTTAGTTTAGTTAGTTTAGTTAGTTTAGTTAGTTTAGTTAGTTTAGTTAGTTTAGTTAGTTTAGTTAGTTTAGTTAGTTTAGTTAGTTTAGTTAGTTTAGTTAGTTTAGTTAGTTTAGTTAGTTTAGTTAGTTTAGTTAGTTTAGTTAGTTTAGTTAGTTTAGTTAGTTTAGTTAGTTTAGTTAGTTTAGTTAGTTTAGTTAGTTTAGTTAGTTTAGTTAGTTTAGTTAGTTTAGTTAGTTTAGTTAGTTTAGTTAGTTTAGTTAGTTTAGTTAGTTTAGTTAGTTTAGTTAGTTTAGTTAGTTTAGTTAGTTTAGTTAGTATAGTTAGTTTAGTTAGTTTAGTTAGTTTAGTTAGTTTAGTTAGTTTAGTTAGTTTAGTTAGTTTAGTTAGTTTAGTTAGTTTAGTTAGTTTAGTTAGTTTAGTTAGTTTAGTTAGTTTAGTTAGTTTAGTTAGTTTAGTTAGTTTAGTTAGTTTAGTTAGTTTAGTTAGTTTAGTTAGTTTAGTTAGTTTAGTTAGTTTAGTTAGTTTAGTTAGTTTAGTTAGTTTAGTTAGTTTAGTTAGTTTAGTTAGTTTAGTTAGTTTAGTTAGTTTACTTAGTTTAGTTAGTTTAGTTAGTTTAGTTAGTTTAGTTAGTTTAGTTAGTTTAGTTAGTTTAGTTAGTTTAGTTAGTTTAGTTAGTTTAGTTAGTTTAGTTAGTTTAGTTAGTTTAGTTAGTTTAGTTAGTTTAGTTAGTTTAGTTAGTTTAGTTAGTTTAGTTAGTTTAGTTAGTTTAGTTAGTTTAGTTAGTTTAGTTAGTTTAGTTAGTTTAGTTAGTTTAGTTAGTTTAGTTAGTTTAGTTAGTTTAGTTAGTTTAGTTAGTTTCGTTAGTTTAGTTAGTTTAGTTAGTTTAGTTAGTTTAGTTAGTTTAGTTAGTTTAGTTAGTTTAGTTAGTTTAGTTAGTTTAGTTAGTTTAGTTAGTTTAGTTAGTTTAGTTAGTTTAGTTAGTTTAGTTAGTTTAGTTAGTTTAGTTAGTTTAGTTAGTTTAGTTAGTTTAGTTAGTTTAGTTAGTTTAGTTAGTTTAGTTAGTTTAGTTAGTTTAGTTAGTTTAGTTAGTTTAGTTAGTTTAGTTAGTTTAGTTAGTTTAGTTAGTTTAGTTAGTTTAGTTAGTTTAGTTAGTTTAGTTAGTTTAGTTAGTTTAGTTAGTTTAGTTAGTTTAGTTAGTTTAGTTAGTTTAGTTAGTTTAGTTAGTTTAGTTAGTTTAGTTAGTTTAGTTAGTTTAGTTAGTTTAGTTAGTTTAGTTAGTTTAGTTAGTTTAGTTAGTTTAGTTAGTTTAGTTAGTTTAGTTAGTTTAGTTAGTTTAGTTAGTTTAGTTAGTTTAGTTAGTTTAGTTAGTTTAGTTAGTTTAGTTAGTTTAGTTAGTTTAGTTAGTTTAGTTAGTTTAGTTAGTTTAGTTAGTTTAGTTAGTTTAGTTAGTTTAGTTAGTTTAGTTAGTTTAGTTAGTTTAGTTAGTTTAGTTAGTTTCGTTAGTTTAGTTAGTTTAGTTAGTTTAGTTAGTTTAGTTAGTTTAGTTAGTTTAGTTAGTTTAGTTAGTTTAGTTAGTTTAGTTAGTTTAGTTAGTTTAGTTAGTTTAGTTAGTTTAGTTAGTTTAGTTAGTTTAGTTAGTTTAGTTAGTTTAGTTAGTTTAGTTAGTTTAGTTAGTTTAGTTAGTTTAGTTAGTTTAGTTAGTTTAGTTAGTTTAGTTAGTTTAGTTAGTTTAGTTAGTTTAGTTAGTTTAGTTAGTTTAGTTAGTTTAGTTAGTTTAGTTAGTTTAGTTAGTTTAGTTAGTTTAGTTAGTTTAGTTAGTTTAGTTAGTTTAGTTAGTTTAGTTAGTTTAGTTAGTTTAGTTAGTTTAGTTAGTTTAGTTAGTTTAGTTAGTTTAGTTAGTTTAGTTAGTTTAGTTAGTTTAGTTAGTTTAGTTAGTTTAGTTAGTTTAGTTAGTTTAGTTAGTTTAGTTAGTTTAGTTAGTTTAGTTAGTTTAGTTAGTTTAGTTAGTTTAGTTAGTTTAGTTAGTTTAGTTAGTTTAGTTAGTTTAGTTAGTTTAGTTAGTTTAGTTAGTTTAGTTAGTTTAGTTAGTTTAGTTAGTTTAGTTAGTTTAGTTAGTTTAGTTAGTTTAGTTAGTTTAGTTAGTTTAGTTAGTTTAGTTAGTTTAGTTAGTTTAGTTAGTTTAGTTAGTTTAGTTAGTTTAGTTAGTTTAGTTAGTTTAGTTAGTTTAGTTAGTTTAGTTAGTTTAGTTAGTTTAGTTAGTTTAGTTAGTTTAGTTAGTTTAGTTAGTTTAGTTAGTTTAGTTAGTTTAGTTAGTTTAGTTAGTTTAGTTAGTTTAGTTAGTTTAGTTAGTTTAGTTAGTTTAGTTAGTTTAGTTAGTTTAGTTAGTTTAGTTAGTTTAGTTAGTTTAGTTAGTTTAGTTAGTTTAGTTAGTTTAGTTAGTTTAGTTAGTTCAGTTAGTTTAGTTAGTTTAGTTAGTTTAGTTAGTTTAGTTAGTTTAGTTAGTTTAGTTAGTTTAGTTAGTTTAGTTAGTTTAGTTAGTTTAGTTAGTTTAGTTAGTTTAGTTAGTTTAGTTAGTTTAGTTAGTTTAGTTAGTTTAGTTAGTTTAGTTAGTTTAGTTAGTTTAGTTAGTTTAGTTAGTTTAGTTAGTTTAGTTAGTTTAGTTAGTTTAGTTAGTTTAGTTAGTTTAGTTAGTTTAGTTAGTTTAGTTAGTTTAGTTAGTTTAGTTAGTTTAGTTAGTTTAGTTAGTTTAGTTAGTTTAGTTAGTTTAGTTAGTTTAGTTAGTTTAGTTAGTTTAGTTAGTTTAGTTAGTTTAGTTAGTTTAGTTAGTTTAGTTAGTTTAGTTAGTTTAGTTAGTTTAGTTAGTTTAGTTAGTTTAGTTAGTTTAGTTAGTTTAGTTAGTTTAGTTAGTTTAGTTAGTTTAGTTAGTTTAGTTAGTTTAGTTAGTTTAGTTAGTTTAGTTAGTTTAGTTAGTTTAGTTAGTTTAGTTAGTTTAGTTAGTTTAGTTAGTTTAGTTAGTTTAGTTAGTTTAGTTAGTTTAGTTAGTTTAGTTAGTTTAGTTAGTTTAGTTAGTTTAGTTAGTTTAGTTAGTTTAGTTAGTTTAGTTAGTTTAGTTAGTTTAGTTAGTTTAGTTAGTTTAGTTAGTTTAGTTAGTTTAGTTAGTTTAGTTAGTTTAGTTAGTTTAGTTAGTTTAGTTAGTTTAGTTAGTTTAGTTAGTTTAGTTAGTTTAGTTAGTTTAGTTAGTTTAGTTAGTTTAGTTAGTTTAGTTAGTTTAGTTAGTTTAGTTAGTTTAGTTAGTTTAGTTAGTTTAGTTAGTTTAGTTAGTTTAGTTAGTTTAGTTAGTTTAGTTAGTTTAGTTAGTTTAGTTAGTTTAGTTAGTTTAGTTAGTTTAGTTAGTTTAGTTAGTTTAGTTAGTTTAGTTAGTTTAGTTAGTTTAGTTAGTTTAGTTAGTTTAGTTAGTTTAGTTAGTTTAGTTAGTTTAGTTAGTTTAGTTAGTTTAGTTAGTTTAGTTAGTTTAGTTAGTTTAGTTAGTTTAGTTAGTTTAGTTAGTTTAGTTAGTTTAGTTAGTTTAGTTAGTTTAGTTAGTTTAGTTAGTTTAGTTAGTTTAGTTAGTTTAGTTAGTTTCGTTAGTTTAGTTAGTTTAGTTAGTTTAGTTAGTTTAGTTAGTTTAGTTAGTTTAGTTAGTTTAGTTAGTTTAGTTAGTTTAGTTAGTTTAGTTAGTTTAGTTAGTTTAGTTAGTTTAGTTAGTTTAGTTAGTTTAGTTAGTTTAGTTAGTTTAGTTAGTTTAGTTAGTTTAGTTAGTTTAGTTAGTTTAGTTAGTTTAGTTAGTTTAGTTAGTTTAGTTAGTTTAGTTAGTTTAGTTAGTTTAGTTAGTTTAGTTAGTTTAGTTAGTTTAGTTAGTTTAGTTAGTTTAGTTAGTTTAGTTAGTTTAGTTAGTTTAGTTAGTTTAGTTAGTTTAGTTAGTTTAGTTAGTTTAGTTAGTTTAGTTAGTTTAGTTAGTTTAGTTAGTTTAGCTAGGTTAGTTAGTTTAGTTAGTTTAGTTAGTTTAGTTAGTTTAGTTAGTTTAGTTAGTTTAGTTAGTTTAGTTAGTTTAGTTAGTTTAGTTAGTTTAGTTAGTTTAGTTAGTTTAGTTAGTTTAGTTAGTTTAGTTAGTTTAGTTAGTTTAGTTAGTTTAGTTAGTTTAGTTAGTTTAGTTAGTTTAGTTAGTTTAGTTAGTTTAGTTAGTTTAGTTAGTTTAGTTAGTTTAGTTAGTTTAGTTAGTTTAGTTAGTTTAGTTAGTTTAGTTAGTTTAGTTAGTTTAGTTAGTTTAGTTAGTTTAGTTAGTTTAGTTAGTTTAGTTAGTTTAGTTAGTTTAGTTAGTTTAGTTAGTTTAGTTAGTTTAGTTAGTTTAGTTAGTTTAGTTAGTTTAGTTAGTTTAGTTAGTTTAGTTAGTTTAGTTAGTTTAGTTAGTTTAGTTAGTTTAGTTAGTTTAGTTAGTTTAGTTAGTTTAGTTAGTTTAGTTAGTTTAGTTAGTTTAGTTAGTTTAGTTAGTTTAGTTAGTTTAGTTAGTTTAGTTAGTTTAGTTAGTTTAGTTAGTTTAGTTAGTTTAGTTAGTTTAGTTAGTTTAGTTAGTTTAGTTAGTTTAGTTAGTTTAGTTAGTTTAGTTAGTTTAGTTAGTTTAGTTAGTTTAGTTAGTTTAGTTAGTTTAGTTAGTTTAGTTAGTTTAGTTAGTTTAGTTAGTTTAGTTAGTTTAGTTAGTTTAGTTAGTTTAGTTAGTTTAGTTAGTTTAGTTAGTTTAGTTAGTTTAGTTAGTTTAGTTAGTTTAGTTAGTTTAGTTAGTTTAGTTAGTTTAGTTAGTTTAGTTAGTTTAGTTAGTTTAGTTAGTTTAGTTAGTTTAGTTAGTTTAGTTAGTTTAGTTAGTTTAGTTAGTTTAGTTAGTTTAGTTAGTTTAGTTAGTTTAGTTAGTTTAGTTAGTTTAGTTAGTTTAGTTAGTTTAGTTAGTTTAGTTTTAGTTTAGTTAGTTTAGTTAGTTTAGTTAGTTTAGTTAGTTTAGTTAGTTTAGTTAGTTTAGTTAGTTTAGTTAGTTTAGTTAGTTTAGTTAGTTTAGTTAGTTTAGTTAGTTTAGTTAGTTTAGTTAGTTTAGTTAGTTTAGTTAGTTTAGTTAGTTTAGTTAGTTTAGTTAGTTTAGTTAGTTTAGTTAGTTTAGTTAGTTTCGTTAGTTTAGTTAGTTTAGTTAGTTTAGTTAGTTTAGTTAGTTTAGTTAGTTTAGTTAGTTTAGTTAGTTTAGTTAGTTTAGTTAGTTTAGTTAGTTTAGTTAGTTTAGTTAGTTTAGTTAGTTTAGTTAGTTTAGTTAGTTTAGTTAGTTTAGTTAGTTTAGTTAGTTTAGTTAGTTTAGTTAGTTTAGTTAGTTTAGTTAGTTTAGTTAGTTAGTTAGTTAGTTTAGTTAGTTTAGTTAGTTTAGTTAGTTTAGTTAGTTTAGTTAGTTTAGTTAGTTTAGTTAGTTTAGTTAGTTTAGTTAGTTTAGTTAGTTTAGTTAGTTTAGTTAGTTTAGTTAGTTTAGTTAGTTTAGTTAGTTTAGTTAGTTTAGTTAGTTTAGTTAGTTTAGTTAGTTTAGTTAGTTTAGTTAGTTTAGTTAGTTTAGTTAGTTTAGTTAGTTTAGTTAGTTTAGTTAGTTTAGTTAGTTTAGTTAGTTTAGTTAGTTTAGTTAGTTTAGTTAGTTTAGTTAGTTTAGTTAGTTTAGTTAGTTTAGTTAGTTTAGTTAGTTTAGTTAGTTTAGTTAGTTTAGTTAGTTTAGTTAGTTTAGTTAGTTTAGTTAGTTTAGTTAGTTTAGTTAGTTTAGTCAGTTTAGTTAGTTTAGTTAGTTTAGTTAGTTTAGTTAGTTTAGTTAGTTTAGTTAGTTTAGTTAGTTTAGTTAGTTTAGTTAGTTTAGTTAGTTTAGTTAGTTTAGTTAGTTTAGTTAGTTTAGTTAGTTTAGTTAGTTTAGTTAGTTTAGTTAGTTTAGTTAGTTTAGTTAGTTTAGTTAGTTTAGTTAGTTTAGTTAGTTTAGTTAGTTTAGTTAGTTTAGTTAGTTTAGTTAGTTTAGTTAGTTTAGTTAGTTTAGTTAGTTTAGTTAGTTTAGTTAGTTTAGTTAGTTCAGTTAGTTTAGTTAGTTTAGTTAGTTTAGTTAGTTTAGTTAGTTTAGTTAGTTTAGTTAGTTTAGTTAGTTTAGTTAGTTTAGTTAGTTTAGTTAGTTTAGTTAGTTTAGTTAGTTTAGTTAGTTTAGTTAGTTTAGTTAGTTTAGTTAGTTTAGTTAGTTTAGTTAGTTTAGTTAGTTTAGTTAGTTTAGTTAGTTTAGTTAGTTTAGTTAGTTTAGTTAGTTTAGTTAGTTTAGTTAGTTTAGTTAGTTTAGTTAGTTTAGTTAGTTTAGTTAGTTTAGTTAGTTTAGTTAGTTTAGTTAGTTTAGTTAGTTTAGTTAGTTTAGTTAGTTTAGTTAGTTTAGTTAGTTTAGTTAGTTTAGTTAGTTTAGTTAGTTTAGTTAGTTTAGTTAGTTTAGTTAGTTTAGTTAGTTTAGTTAGTTTAGTTAGTTTAGTTAGTTTAGTTAGTTTAGTTAGTTTAGTTAGTTTAGTTAGTTTAGTTAGTTTAGTTAGTTTAGTTAGTTTAGTTAGTTTAGTTAGTTTAGTTAGTTTAGTTAGTTTAGTTAGTTTAGTTAGTTTAGTTAGTTTAGTTAGTTTAGTTAGTTTAGTTAGTTTAGTTAGTTTAGTTAGTTTAGTTAGTTTAGTTAGTTTAGTTAGTTTAGTTAGTTTAGTTAGTTTGAGTTAGTTTAGTTAGTTTAGTTAGTTGTAGTTAGTTTAGTTAGTTTAGTTAGTTTAGTTAGTTTAGTTAGTTTAGTTAGTTTAGTTAGTTTAGTTAGTTTAGTTAGTTTAGTTAGTTTAGTTAGTTTAGTTAGTTTAGTTTGTTTAGTTAGTTTAGTTAGTTTAGTTAGTTTAGTTAGTTTAGTTAGTTTAGTTAGTTTAGTTAGTTTAGTTAGTTTAGTTAGTTTAGTTAGTTTAGTTAGTTTAGTTAGTTTAGTTAGTTTAGTTAGTTTAGTTAGTTTAGGGTAGTTTAGTTAGTTTAGTTAGTTTAGTTAGTTTAGTTAGTTTAGTTAGTTTAGTTAGTTTAGTTAGTTTAGTTAGTTTAGTTAGTTTGGTTAGTTTAGTTAGTTTAGTTAGTTTAGTTAGTTTAGTTAGTTTAGTTAGTTTAGTTAGTTTAGTTAGTTTAGTTTAGTTAGTTTAGTTGGTTAGTTTAGTTAGTTTAGTTAGTTTAGTTAGTTTAGTTAGTTTAGTTAGTTTAGTTAGTTTAGTTAGTTTAGTTAGTTTAGTTAGTTTAGTTAGTTTAGTTAGTTTAGTTAGTTTAGTTAGTTTAGTTAGTTTAGTTAGTTTAGTTAGTTTAGTTAGTTTAGTTAGTTTAGTTAGTTTAGTTAGTTTAGTTAGTTTAGTTAGTTTAGTTAGTTTAGTTAGTTTAGTTAGTTTAGTTAGTTTAGTTAGTTTAGTTAGTTTAGTTAGTTTAGTTAGTTTAGTTAGTTTAGTTAGTTTAGTTAGTTTAGTTAGTTTAGTTAGTTTAGTTAGTTTAGTTAGTTTAGTTAGTTTAGTTAGTTTAGTTAGTTTAGTTAGTTTAGTTAGTTTAGTTAGTTTAGTTAGTTTAGTTAGTTTAGTTAGTTTAGTTAGTTTAGTTAGTTTAGTTAGTTTAGTTAGTTTAGTTAGTTTAGTTAGTTTAGTTAGTTTAGTTAGTTTAGTTAGTTTAGTTAGTTTAGTTAGTTTAGTTAGTTTAGTTAGTTTAGTTAGTTTAGTTAGTTTAGTTAGTTTAGTTAGTTTAGTTAGTTTAGTTAGTTTAGTTAGTTTAGTTAGTTTAGTTAGTTTAGTGAGTTTAGTTAGTTTAGTTAGTTTAGTTAGTTTAGTTAGTTTAGTTAGTTTAGTTAGTTTAGTTAGTTTAGTTAGTTTAGTTAGTTTAGTTAGTTTAGTTAGTTTAGTTAGTTTAGTTAGTTTAGTTAGTTTAGTTAGTTTAGTTAGTTTAGTTAGTTTAGTTAGTTTAGTTAGTTTAGTTAGTTTAGTTAGTTTAGTTAGTTTAGTTAGTTTAGTTAGTTTAGTTAGTTTAGTTAGTTTAGTTAGTTTAGTTAGTTTAGTTAGTTTAGTTAGTTTAGTTAGTTTAGTTAGTTTAGTTAGTTTAGTTAGTTTAGTTAGTTTAGTTAGTTTAGTTAGTTTAGTTAGTTTAGTTAGTTTAGTTAGTTTAGTTAGTTTAGTTAGTTTAGTTAGTTTAGTTAGTTTAGTTAGTTTAGTTAGTTTAGTTAGTTTAGTTAGTTTAGTTAGTTTAGTTAGTTTAGTTAGTTTAGTTAGTTTAGTTAGTTTAGTTAGTTTAGTTAGTTTAGTTAGTTTAGTTAGTTTAGTTAGTTTAGTTAGTTTAGTTAGTTTAGTTAGTTTAGTTAGTTTAGTTAGTTTAGTTAGTTTAGTTAGTTTAGTTAGTTTAGTTAGTTTAGTTAGTTTAGTTAGTTTAGTTAGTTTAGTTAGTTTAGTTAGTTTAGTTAGTTTAGTTAGTTTAGTTAGTTTAGTTAGTTTAGTTAGTTTAGTTAGTTTAGTTAGTTTAGTTAGTTTAGTTAGTTTAGTTAGTTTAGTTAGTTTAGTTAGTTTAGTTAGTTTAGTTAGTTTAGTTAGTTTAGTTAGTTTAGTTAGTTTAGTTAGTTTAGTTAGTTTAGTTAGTTTAGTTAGTTTAGTTAGTTTAGTTAGTTTAGTTAGTTTAGTTAGTTTAGTTAGTTTAGTTAGTTTAGTTAGTTTAGTTAGTTTAGTTAGTTTAGTGAGTTTAGTTAGTTTAGTTAGTTTAGTTAGTTTAGTTAGTTTAGTTAGTTTAGTTAGTTTAGTTAGTTTAGTTAGTTTAGTTAGTTTAGTTAGTTTAGTTAGTTTAGTTAGTTTAGTTAGTTTAGTTAGTTTAGTTAGTTTAGTTAGTTTAGTTAGTTTAGTTAGTTTAGTTAGTTTAGTTAGTTTAGTTAGTTTAGTTAGTTTAGTTAGTTTAGTTAGTTTAGTTAGTTTAGTTAGTTTAGTTAGTTTAGTTAGTTTAGTTAGTTTAGTTAGTTTAGTTAGTTTAGTTAGTTTAGTTAGTTTAGTTAGTTTAGTTAGTTTAGTTAGTTTAGTTAGTTTAGTTAGTTTAGTTAGTTTAGTTAGTTTAGTTAGTTTAGTTAGTTTAGTTAGTTTAGTTAGTTTAGTTAGTTTAGTTAGTTTAGTTAGTTTAGTTAGTTTAGTTAGTTTAGTTAGTTTAGTTAGTTTAGTTAGTTTAGTTAGTTTAGTTAGTTTAGTTAGTTTAGTTAGTTTAGTTAGTTTAGTTAGTTTAGTTAGTTTAGTTAGTTTAGTTAGTTTAGTTAGTTTAGTTAGTTTAGTTAGTTTAGTTAGTTTAGTTAGTTTCGTTAGTTTAGTTAGTTTAGTTAGTTTAGTTAGTTTAGTTAGTTTAGTTAGTTTAGTTAGTTTAGTTAGTTTAGTTAGTTTAGTTAGTTTAGTTAGTTTAGTTAGTTTAGTTAGTTTAGTTAGTTTAGTTAGTTTAGTTAGTTTAGTTAGTTTAGTTAGTTTAGTTAGTTTAGTTAGTTTAGTTAGTTTAGTTAGTTTAGTTAGTTTAGTTAGTTTAGTTAGTTTAGTTAGTTTAGTTAGTTTAGTTAGTTTAGTTAGTTTAGTTAGTTTAGTTAGTTTAGTTAGTTTAGTTAGTTTAGTTAGTTTAGTTAGTTTAGTTAGTTTAGTTAGTTTAGTTAGTTTAGTTAGTTTAGTTAGTTTAGTTAGTTTAGTTAGTTTAGTTAGTTTAGTTAGTTTAGTTAGTTTAGTTAGTTTAGTTAGTTTAGTTAGTTTAGTTAGTTTAGTTAGTTTAGTTAGTTTAGTTAGTTTAGTTAGTTTAGTTAGTTTAGTTAGTTTAGTTAGTTTAGTTAGTTTAGTTAGTTTAGTTAGTTTAGTTAGTTTAGTTAGTTTAGTTAGTTTAGTTAGTTTAGTTAGTTTAGTTAGTTTAGTTAGTTTAGTTAGTTTAGTTAGTTTAGTTAGTTTAGTTAGTTTAGTTAGTTTAGTTAGTTTAGTTAGTTTAGTTAGTTTAGTTAGTTTAGTTAGTTTAGTTAGTTTAGTTAGTTTAGTTAGTTTAGTTAGTTTAGTTAGTTTAGTTAGTTTAGTTAGTTTAGTTAGTTTAGTTAGTTTAGTTAGTTTAGTTAGTTTAGTTAGTTTAGTTAGTTTAGTTAGTTTAGTTAGTTTAGTTAGTTTAGTTAGTTTAGTTAGTTTAGTTAGTTTAGTTAGTTTAGTTAGTTTAGTTAGTTTAGTTAGTTTAGTTAGTTTAGTTAGTTTAGTTAGTTTAGTTAGTTTAGTTAGTTTAGTTAGTTTAGTTAGTTTAGTTAGTTTAGTTAGTTTAGTTAGTTTAGTTAGTTTAGTTAGTTTAGTTAGTTTAGTTAGTTTAGTTAGTTTAGTTAGTTTAGTTAGTTTAGTTAGTTTAGTTAGTTTAGTTAGTTTAGTTAGTTTAGTTAGTTTAGTTAGTTTAGTTAGTTTAGTTAGTTTAGTTAGTTTAGTTAGTTTAGTTAGTTTAGTTAGTTTAGTTAGTTTAGTTAGTTTAGTTAGTTTAGTTAGTTTAGTTAGTTTAGTTAGTTTAGTTAGTTTAGTTAGTTTAGTTAGTTTAGTTAGTTTAGTTAGTTTAGTTAGTTTAGTTAGTTTAGTTAGTTTAGTTAGTTTAGTTAGTTTAGTTAGTTTAGTTAGTTTAGTTAGTTTAGTTAGTTTAGTTAGTTTAGTTAGTTTAGTTAGTTTAGTTAGTTTAGTTAGTTTAGTTAGTTTAGTTAGTTTAGTTAGTTTAGTTAGTTTAGTTAGTTTAGTTAGTTTAGTTAGTTTAGTTAGTTTAGTTAGTTTAGTTAGTTTAGTTAGTTTAGTTAGTTTAGTTAGTTTAGTTAGTTTAGTTAGTTTAGTTAGTTTAGTTAGTTTAGTTAGTTTAGTTAGTTTAGTTAGTTTAGTTAGTTTAGTTAGTTTAGTTAGTTTAGTTAGTTTAGTTAGTTTAGTTAGTTTAGTTAGTTTAGTTAGTTTAGTTAGTTTAGTTAGTTTAGTTAGTTTAGTTAGTTTAGTTAGTTTAGTTAGTTTAGTTAGTTTAGTTAGTTTAGTTAGTTTAGTTAGTTTAGTTAGTTTAGTTAGTTTAGTTAGTTTAGTTAGTTTAGTTAGTTTAGTTAGTTTAGTTAGTTTAGTTAGTTTAGTTAGTTTAGTTAGTTTAGTTAGTTTAGTTAGTTTAGTTAGTTTAGTTAGTTTAGTTAGTTTAGTTAGTTTAGTTAGTTTAGTTAGTTTAGTTAGTTTAGTTAGTTTAGTTAGTTTAGTTAGTTTAGTTAGTTTAGTTAGTTTAGTTAGTTTAGTTAGTTTAGTTAGTTTAGTTAGTTTAGTTAGTTTAGTTAGTTTAGTTAGTTTAGTTAGTTTAGTTAGTTTAGTTAGTTTAGTTAGTTTAGTTAGTTTAGTTAGTTTAGTTAGTTTAGTTAGTTTAGTTAGTTTAGTTAGTTTAGTTAGTTTAGTTAGTTTAGTTAGTTTAGTTAGTTTAGTTAGTTTAGTTAGTTTAGTTAGTTTAGTTAGTTTAGTTAGTTTAGTTAGTTTAGTTAGTTTAGTTAGTTTAGTTAGTTTAGTTAGTTTAGTTAGTTTAGTTAGTTTAGTTAGTTTAGTTAGTTTAGTTAGTTTAGTTAGTTTAGTTAGTTTAGTTAGTTTAGTTAGTTTAGTTAGTTTAGTTAGTTTAGTTAGTTTAGTTAGTTTCGTTAGTTTAGTTAGTTTAGTTAGTTTAGTTAGTTTAGTTAGTTTAGTTAGTTTAGTTAGTTTAGTTAGTTTAGTTAGTTTAGTTAGTTTAGTTAGTTTAGTTAGTTTAGTTAGTTTAGTTAGTTTAGTTAGTTTAGTTAGTTTAGTTAGTTTAGTTAGTTTAGTTAGTTTAGTTAGTTTAGTTAGTTTAGTTAGTTTAGTTAGTTTAGTTAGTTTAGTTAGTTTAGTTAGTTTAGTTAGTTTAGTTAGTTTAGTTAGTTTAGTTAGTTTAGTTAGTTTAGTTAGTTTAGTTAGTTTAGTTAGTTTAGTTAGTTTAGTTAGTTTAGTTAGTTTAGTTAGTTTAGTTAGTTTAGTTAGTTTAGTTAGTTTAGTTAGTTTAGTTAGTTTTAGTTAGTTTAGTTAGTTTAGTTAGTTTAGTTAGTTTAGTTAGTTTAGTTAGTTTAGTTAGTTTAGTTAGTTTAGTTAGTTTAGTTAGTTTAGTTAGTTTAGTTAGTTTAGTTAGTTTAGTTAGTTTAGTTAGTTTAGTTAGTTTAGTTAGTTTAGTTAGTTTAGTTAGTTTAGTTAGTTTAGTTAGTTTAGTTAGTTTAGTTAGTTTAGTTAGTTTAGTTAGTTTAGTTAGTTTAGTTAGTTTAGCTAGTTTAGTTAGTTTAGTTAGTTTAGTTAGTTTAGTTAGTTTAGTTAGTTTAGTTAGTTTAGTTAGTTTAGTTAGTTTAGTTAGTTTAGTTAGTTTAGTTAGTTTAGTTAGTTTAGTTAGTTTAGTTAGTTTAGTTAGTTTAGTTAGTTTAGTTAGTTTAGTTAGTTTAGTTAGTTTAGTTAGTTTAGTTAGTTTAGTTAGTTTAGTTAGTTTAGTTAGTTTAGTTAGTTTAGTTAGTTTAGTTAGTTTAGTTAGTTTAGTTAGTTTAGTTAGTTTAGTTAGTTTAGTTAGTTTAGTTAGTTTAGTTAGTTTAGTTAGTTTAGTTAGTTTAGTTAGTTTAGTTAGTTTAGTTAGTTTAGTTAGTTTAGTTAGTTTAGTTAGTTTAGTTAGTTTAGTTAGTTTAGTTAGTTTAGTTAGTTTAGTTAGTTTAGTTAGTTTAGTTAGTTTAGTTAGTTTAGTTAGTTTAGTTAGTTTAGTTAGTTTAGTTAGTTTAGTTAGTTTAGTTAGTTTAGTTAGTTTAGTTAGTTTAGTTAGTTTAGTTAGTTTAGTTAGTTTAGTTAGTTTAGTTAGTTTAGTTAGTTTAGTTAGTTTAGTTAGTTTAGTTAGTTTAGTTAGTTTAGTTAGTTTAGTTAGTTTAGTTAGTTTAGTTAGTTTAGTTAGTTTAGTTAGTTTAGTTAGTTTAGTTAGTTTAGTTAGTTTAGTTAGTCTCGTTAGTTTAGTTAGTTTAGTTAGTTTAGTTAGTTTAGTTAGTTTAGTTAGTTTAGTTAGTTTAGTTAGTTTAGTTAGTTTAGTTAGTTTAGTTAGTTTAGTTAGTTTAGTTAGTTTAGTTAGTTTAGTTAGTTTAGTTAGTTTAGTTAGTTTAGTTAGTTTAGTTAGTTTAGTTAGTTTAGTTAGTTTAGTTAGTTTAGTTAGTTTAGTTAGTTTAGTTAGTTTAGTTAGTTTAGTTAGTTTAGTTAGTTTAGTTAGTTTAGTTAGTTTAGTTAGTTTAGTTAGTTTAGTTAGTTTAGTTTAGTTAGTTAGTTTAGTTAGTTTAGTTAGTTTAGTTAGTTTAGTTAGTTTAGTTTTTAGTTAGTTTAGTTAGTTTAGTTAGTTTAGTTTAGTTTAGTTAGTTTAGTTAGTTTAGTTAGTTTAGTTAGTTAGTTAGTTTAGTTAGTTTAGTTAGTTTAGTTAGTTTAGTTAGTTTAGTTAGTTTGTAGTTTAGTTAGTTTAGTTAGTTTAGTTAGTTAGTTAGTTTAGTTAGTTTAGTTAGTTTAGTTAGTTTAGTTAGTTTAGTTAGTTTAGTTAGTTTAGTTAGTTTAGTTAGTTTAGTTAGTTTAGTTAGTTTAGTTAGTTAGTTAGTTTAGTTAGTTTAGTTAGTTTAGTTAGTTTAGTTAGTTTAGTTAGTTAGTTAGTTTAGTTAGTTTAGTTAGTTTAGTTAGTTTAGTTAGTTTAGTTAGTTTAGTTAGTTTAGTTAGTTTAGTTAGTTTGTAGTTAGTGTTAGTGTAGTTTAGTTAGTTTAGTTAGTTTAGTTAGTTTAGTTAGTTTAGTTAGTGTTAGTTTAGTTAGTTTAGTTAGTTTAGTTAGTTTAGTTAGTTTAGTTAGTTTAGTTAGTTTAGTTAGTTTAGTTAGTTAGTTATTTAGTTAGTTTAGTTAGTTTAGTTAGTTTAGTTAGTTTAGTTAGTTTAGTTAGTTTAGTTAGTTTAGTTAGTTTAGTTAGTTTAGTTAGTTTAGTTAGTTTAGTTAGTTTAGTTAGTGTTAGTTAGTTTAGTTAGTTTAGTTAGTTTAGTTAGTTTAGTTAGTTAGTTAGTTTAGTTAGTTTAGTTAGTTTAGTTAGTTTAGTTAGTTTAGTTAGTTTAGTTAGTTTAGTTTAGTTAGTTTAGTTAGTTTAGTTAGTTTAGTTAGTTTAGTTAGTTTAGTTAGTTTAGTTAGTTTAGTTAGTTTAGTTAGTTTAGTTAGTTTAGTTAGTTTAGTTAGTTTAGTTAGTTTAGTTGTGTTTAGTTAGTTTAGTTAGTTTAGTTAGTTTAGTTAGTTTAGTTAGTTTAGTTAGTTTAGTTAGTTAGTTAGTTAGTTAGTTTAGTTAGTTTAGTTAGTTTAGTTAGTTTAGTTAGTTTAGTTAGTTTAGTTAGTTTAGTTAGTTTAGTTAGTTTAGTTAGTTTAGTTAGTTTAGTTAGTTTGTTAGTTTAGTTTAGTTAGTTTAGTTAGTTTAGTTAGTTTAGTTAGTTTAGTTAGTTTAGTTAGTTTAGTAGATGTAGTTTAGTTAGTTTAGTTAGTTTAGTTAGTTTAGTTAGTTTAGTTAGTTTAGTTAGTTTAGTTAGTTTAGTTAGTTTAGTTAGTTTAGTTAGTTTAGTTAGTTTAGTTAGTTTAGTTAGTTTAGTTAGTTTAGTTAGTTTAGTTAGTTTAGTTAGTTTAGTTAGTTTAGTTAGTTTAGTTAGTTTAGTTAGTTAGTTAGTTTAGTTAGTTTAGTTAGTTTAGTTAGTTTAGTTAGTTTAGTTAGTTTAGTTTAGTTGTTTAGTTAGTTTAGTTAGTTTAGTTAGTTTAGTTAGTTTAGTTAGTTTAGTTAGTTTAGTTAGTTTAGTTAGTTTAGTTAGTTTAGTTGTTTAGTTAGTTTAGTTAGTTTAGTTAGTTTAGTTAGTTTAGTTAGTTTAGTTAGTTTAGTTAGTTTAGTTAGTTTAGTTAGTTTAGTTAGTTTAGTTAGTTGAGTTAGTTTAGTTAGTTTAGTTAGTTTAGTTAGTTTAGTTAGTTTAGTTAGTTTAGTTAGTTTGTTAGTTTAGTTGTTAGTTAGTTAGTTAGTTTAGTTAGTTTAGTTAGTTTAGTTAGTTTAGTTAGTTTAGTTAGTTTAGTTAGTTTAGTTAGTTTAGTTAGTTTAGTTAGTTTAGTTAGTTTAGTTAGTTTAGTTAGTTTAGTTAGTTAGTTAGTTTAGTTAGTTTAGTTAGTTTAGTTAGTTTAGTTAGTTTAGTTAGTTTAGTTGTTTAGTTAGTTTAGTTAGTTTAGTTAGTTTAGTTAGTTAGTTAGTTTAGTTAGTTTAGTTAGTTTAGTTAGTTTAGTTAGTTTAGTTAGTTTAGTTAGTTTAGTTAGTTTAGTTAGTTTTAGTTAGTTTAGTTAGTTTAGTTAGTTTAGTTAGTTTAGTTAGTTTAGTTAGTTAGTTAGTTTAGTTAGTTTAGTTAGTTTAGTTAGTTTAGTTAGTTTAGTTAGTTTAGTTAGTTTAGTTAGTTTAGTTAGTTTAGTTAGTTTAGTTAGTTAGTTGTTAGTTAGTTTAGTTAGTTTAGTTAGTTTAGTTAGTTTAGTTAGTTTAGTTAGTTTAGTTAGTTTAGTTAGTTTAGTTAGTTTAGTTAGTTTAGTTAGTTTAGTTAGTTTAGTTAGTTTAGTTAGTTTAGTTAGTTTAGTTAGTTTAGTTAGTTTAGTTAGTTAGTTAGTTTAGTTAGTTTAGTTAGTTTAGTTAGTTTAGTTAGTTTAGTTAGTTTAGTTAGTTTAGTTAGTTTTAGTTAGTTTAGTTAGTTTAGTTAGTAGTTTAGTTAGTTAGTTAGTTTAGTTAGTTTAGTTAGTTTAGTTAGTTTAGTTAGTTTAGTTAGTTTAGTTAGTTTAGTTAGTTTAGTTAGTTTAGTTAGTTTAGTTAGTTTAGTTGTTTAGTTAGTTTAGTTAGTTTAGTTAGTTTAGTTAGTTTAGTTAGTTTGTTAGTTTAGTTAGTTTAGTTAGTTTAGTTAGTTAGTTAGTTTAGTTAGTTTAGTTAGTTTAGTTAGTTTAGTTAGTTTAGTTAGTTTAGTTAGTTTAGTTAGTTTAGTTAGTTTAGTTAGTTTAGTTAGTTTAGTTAGTTTAGTTAGTTTAGTTAGTTTTAGTTAGTTTAGTTAGTTTAGTTAGTTTAGTTAGTTTAGTTAGTTTAGTTAGTTTAGTTAGTTTAGTTAGTTTAGTTAGTTTTGTTAGTTTAGTTAGTTTAGTTAGTTTAGTTAGTTTAGTTAGTTAGTTAGTTTAGTTAGTTAGTTAGTTTAGTTAGTTTTGTTAGTTTAGTTAGTTTAGTTAGTTTAGTTAGTTTAGTTAGTTTAGTTAGTTTAGTTAGTTTAGTTAGTTTAGTTAGTTTAGTTAGTTTAGTTAGTTTAGTTAGTTTAGTTAGTTTAGTTAGTTTAGTTAGTTTAGGTAGTTTAGTTAGTTTAGTTAGTTTAGTTAGTTTAGTTAGTTTAGTTAGTTTAGTTAGTTTAGTTAGTTAGTTAGTTAGTTAGTTTTAGTTAGTTTAGTTAGTTTAGTTAGTTTAGTTAGTTTAGTTGTGTAGTTTAGTTAGTTTAGTTAGTTTAGTAGTTAAGTTCTTAGTTAGTTTAGTTAGTTTAGTTAGTTAGTTAGTTTAGTTAGTTTAGTTAGTTTAGTTAGTTTAGTTAGTTTAGTTAGTTTAGTTAGTTTAGTTAGTTTAGTTGAGTTTAGTTAGTTTAGTTAGTTTAGTTGTTAGTTAGTTTAGTTAGTTTAGTTATTAGTTTTAGTTAGTTTAGTTAGTTTAGTTAGTTTAGTAGTTAGTTAGTTTAGTTAGTTTAGTTAGTTTAGTTAGTTTAGTTAGTTTAGTTAGTTTAGTTAGTTTAGTTAGTTTAGTTAGTTTAGTTAGTTTAGTTAGTTTAGTTAGTTTAGTTAGTTTAGTTAGTTTAGTTAGTTTAGTTGTTTTAGTAGTTTTAGTTAGTTTAGTTAGTTTAGTTAGTTTAGTTAGTTTAGTTAGTTTAGTTAGTTTAGTTAGTTTAGTTAGTTTAGTTAGTTTAGTTAGTTTAGTAGTTTAGTTAGTTTAGTTTAGTTAGTTTAGTTAGTTTAGTTAGTTTAGTTAGTTTAGTTAGTTTAGTTAGTTTAGTTAGTTTAGTTAGTTTAGTTAGTTTAGTTAGTTTAGTTAGTTTAGTTAGTTTAGTTAGTTTAGTTAGTTTAGTTAGTTTAGTTAGTTTAGTTAGTTTAGTTAGTTTAGTTAGTTTAGTTAGTTTAGTTAGTTTAGTTAGTTTAGTTAGTTTAGTTAGTTTAGTTAGTTTAGTTAGTTTAGTTAGTTTAGTTAGTTTAGTTAGTTTAGTTAGTTTAGTCAGTTTAGTTAGTTTAGTTAGTTTAGTTAGTTTAGTTAGTTTAGTTAGTTTAGTTAGTTTAGTTAGTTTAGTTAGTTTAGTTAGTTTAGTTAGTTTAGTTAGTTTAGTTAGTTTAGTTAGTTTAGTTAGTTTAGTTAGTTTAGTTAGTTTAGTTAGTTTAGTTAGTTTAGTTAGTTTAGTTAGTTTAGTTAGTTTAGTTAGTTTAGTTAGTTTAGTTAGTTTAGTTAGTTTAGTTAGTTTAGTTAGTTTAGTTAGTTTAGTTAGTTTAGTTAGTTTAGTTAGTTTAGTTAGTTTAGTTAGTTTAGTTAGTTTAGTTAGTTTAGTTAGTTTAGTTAGTTTAGTTAGTTTAGTTAGTTTAGTTAGTTTAGTTAGTTTAGTTAGTTTAGTTAGTTTAGTTAGTTTAGTTAGTTTAGTTAGTTTAGTTAGTTTAGTTAGTTTAGTTAGTTTAGTTAGTTTAGTTAGTTTAGTTAGTTTAGTTAGTTTAGTTAGTTTAGTTAGTTTAGTTAGTTTAGTTAGTTTAGTTAGTTTAGTTAGTTTAGTTAGTTTAGTTAGTTTAGTTAGTTTAGTTAGTTTAGTTAGTTTAGTTAGTTTAGTTAGTTTAGTTAGTTTAGTTAGTTTAGTTAGTTTAGTTAGTTGAGTTAGTTTAGTTAGTTTAGTTAGTTTAGTTAGTTTAGTTAGTTTAGTTAGTTTAGTTAGTTTAGTTAGTTTAGTTAGTTTAGTTAGTTTAGTTAGTTTAGTTAGTTTAGTTAGTTTAGTTAGTTTAGTTAGTTTAGTTAGTTTAGTTAGTTCAGTTAGTTTAGTTAGTTTAGTTAGTTTAGTTAGTTTAGTTAGTTTAGTTAGTTTAGTTAGTTTAGTTAGTTTAGTTAGTTTAGTTAGTTTAGTTAGTTTAGTTAGTTTAGTTAGTTTAGTTAGTTTAGTTAGTTTAGTTAGTTTAGTTAGTTTAGTTAGTTTAGTTAGTTTAGTTAGTTTAGTTAGTTTAGTTAGTTTAGTTAGTTTAGTTAGTTTAGTTAGTTTAGTTAGTTTAGTTAGTTTAGTTAGTTTAGTTAGTTTAGTTAGTTTAGTTAGTTTAGTTAGATTAGTTAGTTTAGTTAGTTTAGTTAGTTTAGTTAGTTTAGTTAGTTTAGTTAGTTTAGTTAGTTTAGTTAGTTTAGTTAGTTTAGTTAGTTTAGTTAGTTTAGTTAGTTTAGTTAGTTTAGTTAGTTTAGTTAGTTTAGTTAGTTTAGTTAGTTTAGTTAGTTTAGTTAGTTTAGTTAGTTTAGTTAGTTTAGTTAGTTTAGTTAGTTTAGTTAGTTTAGTTAGTTTAGTTAGTTTAGTTAGTTTAGTTAGTTTAGTTAGTTTAGTTAGTTTAGTTAGTTTAGTTAGTTTAGTTAGTTTAGTTAGTTTAGTTAGTTTAGTTAGTTTAGTTAGTTTAGTTAGTTTAGTTAGTTTAGTTAGTTTAGTTAGTTTAGTTAGTTTAGTTAGTTTAGTTAGTTTAGTTAGTTTAGTTAGTTTAGTTAGTTTAGTTAGTTTAGTTAGTTTAGTTAGTTTAGTTAGTTTAGTTAGTTTAGTTAGTTTAGTTAGTTTAGTTAGTTTAGTTAGTTTAGTTAGTTTAGTTAGTTTAGTTAGTTTAGTTAGTTTAGTTAGTTTAGTTAGTTTAGTTAGTTTAGTTAGTTTAGTTAGTTTAGTTAGTTTAGTTAGTTTAGTTAGTTTAGTTAGTTTAGTTAGTTTAGTTAGTTTAGTTAGTTTAGTTAGTTTAGTTAGTTTAGTTAGTTTAGTTAGTTTAGTTAGTTTAGTTAGTTTAGTTAGTTTAGTTAGTTTAGTTAGTTTAGTTAGTTTAGTTAGTTTAGTTAGTTTAGTTAGTTTAGTTAGTTTAGTTAGTTTAGTTAGTTTAGTTAGTTTAGTTAGTTTAGTTAGTTTAGTTAGTTTAGTTAGTTTAGTTAGTTTAGTTAGTTTAGTTAGTTTAGTTAGTTTAGTTAGTTTAGTTAGTTTAGTTAGTTTAGTTAGTTTAGTTAGTTTAGTTAGTTTAGTTAGTTTAGTTAGTTTAGTTAGTTTAGTTAGTTTAGTTAGTTTAGTTAGTTTAGTTAGTTTAGTTAGTTTAGTTAGTTTAGTTAGTTTAGTTAGTTTAGTTAGTTTAGTTAGTTTAGTTAGTTTAGTTAGTTTAGTTAGTTTAGTTAGTTTAGTTAGTTTAGTTAGTTTAGTTAGTTTAGTTAGATTAGTTAGTTTAGTTAGTTTAGCTAGTTTAGTTAGTTTAGTTAGTTTAGTTAGTTTAGTTAGTTTAGTTAGTTTAGTTAGTTTAGTTAGTTTAGTTAGTTTAGTTAGTTTAGTTAGTTTAGTTAGTTTAGTTAGTTTAGTTAGTTTAGTTAGTTTAGTTAGTTTAGTTAGTTTAGTTAGTTTAGTTAGTTTAGTTAGTTTAGTTAGTTTAGTTAGTTTAGTTAGTTTAGTTAGTTTAGTTAGTTTAGTTAGTTTAGTTAGTTTAGTTAGTTTAGTTAGTTTAGTTAGTTTAGTTAGTTTAGTTAGTTTAGTTAGTTTAGTTAGTTTAGTTAGTTTAGTTAGTTTAGTTAGTTTAGTTAGTTTAGTTAGTTTAGTTAGTTTAGTTAGTTTAGTTAGTTTAGTTAGTTTAGTTAGTTTAGTTAGTTTAGTTAGTTTAGTTAGTT
>CALUEK010000245.1:0-112673 GCA_944039245.1 Nebria salina | reverse complement strand
ATTTAGTTATTTAGTTATTTAGTTATTTAGTTATTTAGTTATTTAGTTATTTAGTTATTTAGTTATTTAGTTATTTAGTTATTTAGTTATTTAGTTATTTAGTTATTTAGTTATTTAGTTATTTAGTTATTTAGTTATTTAGTTATTTAGTTATTTAGTTATTTAGTTATTTAGTTATTTAGTTATTTAGTTATTTAGTTATTTAGTTATTTAGTTATTTAGTTATTTAGTTATTTAGTTATTTAGTTATTTAGTTATTTAGTTATTTAGTTATTTAGTTATTTAGTTATTTAGTTATTTAGTTATTTAGTTATTTAGTTATTTAGTTATTTAGTTATTTAGTTATTTAGTTATTTAGTTATTTAGTTATTTAGTTATTTAGTTATTTAGTTATTTAGTTATTTAGTTATTTAGTTATTTAGTTATTTAGTTATTTAGTTATTTAGTTATTTAGTTATTTAGTTATTTAGTTATTTAGTTATTTAGTTATTTAGTTATTTAGTTATTTAGTTATTTAGTTATTTAGTTATTTAGTTATTTAGTTATTTAGTTATTTAGTTATTTAGTTATTTAGTTATTTAGTTATTTAGTTATTTAGTTATTTAGTTATTTAGTTATTTAGTTATTTAGTTATTTAGTTATTTAGTTATTTAGTTATTTAGTTATTTAGTTATTTAGTTATTTAGTTATTTAGTTATTTAGTTATTTAGTTATTTAGTTATTTAGTTATTTAGTTATTTAGTTATTTAGTTATTTAGTTATTTAGTTATTTAGTTATTTAGTTATTTAGTTATTTAGTTATTTAGTTATTTAGTTATTTAGTTATTTAGTTATTTAGTTATTTAGTTATTTAGTTATTTAGTTATTTAGTTATTTAGTTATTTAGTTATTTAGTTATTTAGTTATTTAGTTATTTAGTTATTTAGTTATTTAGTTATTTAGTTATTTAGTTATTTAGTTATTTAGTTATTTAGTTATTTAGTTATTTAGTTATTTAGTTATTTAGTTATTTAGTTATTTAGTTATTTAGTTATTTAGTTATTTAGTTATTTAGTTATTTAGTTATTTAGTTATTTAGTTATTTAGTTATTTAGTTATTTAGTTATTTAGTTATTTAGTTATTTAGTTATTTAGTTATTTAGTTATTTAGTTATTTAGTTATTTAGTTATTTAGTTATTTAGTTATTTAGTTATTTAGTTATTTAGTTATTTAGTTATTTAGTTATTTAGTTATTTAGTTATTTAGTTATTTAGTTATTTAGTTATTTAGTTATTTAGTTATTTAGTTATTTAGTTATTTAGTTATTTAGTTATTTAGTTATTTAGTTATTTAGTTATTTAGTTATTTAGTTATTTAGTTATTTAGTTATTTAGTTATTTAGTTATTTAGTTATTTAGTTATTTAGTTATTTAGTTATTTAGTTATTTAGTTATTTAGTTATTTAGTTATTTAGTTATTTAGTTATTTAGTTATTTAGTTATTTAGTTATTTAGTTATTTAGTTATTTAGTTATTTAGTTATTTAGTTATTTAGTTATTTAGTTATTTAGTTATTTAGTTATTTAGTTATTTAGTTATTTAGTTATTTAGTTATTTAGTTATTTAGTTATTTAGTTATTTAGTTATTTAGTTATTTAGTTATTTAGTTATTTAGTTATTTAGTTATTTAGTTATTTAGTTATTTAGTTATTTAGTTATTTAGTTATTTAGTTATTTAGTTATTTAGTTATTTAGTTATTTAGTTATTTAGTTATTTAGTTATTTAGTTATTTAGTTATTTAGTTATTTAGTTATTTAGTTATTTAGTTATTTAGTTATTTAGTTATTTAGTTATTTAGTTATTTAGTTATTTAGTTATTTAGTTATTTAGTTATTTAGTTATTTAGTTATTTAGTTATTTAGTTATTTAGTTATTTAGTTATTTAGTTATTTAGTTATTTAGTTATTTAGTTATTTAGTTATTTAGTTATTTAGTTATTTAGTTATTTAGTTATTTAGTTATTTAGTTATTTAGTTATTTAGTTATTTAGTTATTTAGTTATTTAGTTATTTAGTTATTTAGTTATTTAGTTATTTAGTTATTTAGTTATTTAGTTATTTAGTTATTTAGTTATTTAGTTATTTAGTTATTTAGTTATTTAGTTATTTAGTTATTTAGTTATTTAGTTATTTAGTTATTTAGTTATTTAGTTATTTAGTTATTTAGTTATTTAGTTATTTAGTTATTTAGTTATTTAGTTATTTAGTTATTTAGTTATTTAGTTATTTAGTTATTTAGTTATTTAGTTATTTAGTTATTTAGTTATTTAGTTATTTAGTTATTTAGTTATTTAGTTATTTAGTTATTTAGTTATTTAGTTATTTAGTTATTTAGTTATTTAGTTATTTAGTTATTTAGTTATTTAGTTATTTAGTTATTTAGTTATTTAGTTATTTAGTTATTTAGTTATTTAGTTATTTAGTTATTTAGTTATTTAGTTATTTAGTTATTTAGTTATTTAGTTATTTAGTTATTTAGTTATTTAGTTATTTAGTTATTTAGTTATTTAGTTATTTAGTTATTTAGTTATTTAGTTATTTAGTTATTTAGTTATTTAGTTATTTAGTTATTTAGTTATTTAGTTATTTAGTTATTTAGTTATTTAGTTATTTAGTTATTTAGTTATTTAGTTATTTAGTTATTTAGTTATTTAGTTATTTAGTTATTTAGTTATTTAGTTATTTAGTTATTTAGTTATTTAGTTATTTAGTTATTTAGTTATTTAGTTATTTAGTTATTTAGTTATTTAGTTATTTAGTTATTTAGTTATTTAGTTATTTAGTTATTTAGTTATTTAGTTATTTAGTTATTTAGTTATTTAGTTATTTAGTTATTTAGTTATTTAGTTATTTAGTTATTTAGTTATTTAGTTATTTAGTTATTTAGTTATTTAGTTATTTAGTTATTTAGTTATTTAGTTATTTAGTTATTTAGTTATTTAGTTATTTAGTTATTTAGTTATTTAGTTATTTAGTTATTTAGTTATTTAGTTATTTAGTTATTTAGTTATTTAGTTATTTAGTTATTTAGTTATTTAGTTATTTAGTTATTTAGTTATTTAGTTATTTAGTTATTTAGTTATTTAGTTATTTAGTTATTTAGTTATTTAGTTATTTAGTTATTTAGTTATTTAGTTATTTAGTTATTTAGTTATTTAGTTATTTAGTTATTTAGTTATTTAGTTATTTAGTTATTTAGTTATTTAGTTATTTAGTTATTTAGTTATTTAGTTATTTAGTTATTTAGTTATTTAGTTATTTAGTTATTTAGTTATTTAGTTATTTAGTTATTTAGTTATTTAGTTATTTAGTTATTTAGTTATTTAGTTATTTAGTTATTTAGTTATTTAGTTATTTAGTTATTTAGTTATTTAGTTATTTAGTTATTTAGTTATTTAGTTATTTAGTTATTTAGTTATTTAGTTATTTAGTTATTTAGTTATTTAGTTATTTAGTTATTTAGTTATTTAGTTATTTAGTTATTTAGTTATTTAGTTATTTAGTTATTTAGTTATTTAGTTATTTAGTTATTTAGTTATTTAGTTATTTAGTTATTTAGTTATTTAGTTATTTAGTTATTTAGTTATTTAGTTATTTAGTTATTTAGTTATTTAGTTATTTAGTTATTTAGTTATTTAGTTATTTAGTTATTTAGTTATTTAGTTATTTAGTTATTTAGTTATTTAGTTATTTAGTTATTTAGTTATTTAGTTATTTAGTTATTTAGTTATTTAGTTATTTAGTTATTTAGTTATTTAGTTATTTAGTTATTTAGTTATTTAGTTATTTAGTTATTTAGTTATTTAGTTATTTAGTTATTTAGTTATTTAGTTATTTAGTTATTTAGTTATTTAGTTATTTAGTTATTTAGTTATTTAGTTATTTAGTTATTTAGTTATTTAGTTATTTAGTTATTTAGTTATTTAGTTATTTAGTTATTTAGTTATTTAGTTATTTAGTTATTTAGTTATTTAGTTATTTAGTTATTTAGTTATTTAGTTATTTAGTTATTTAGTTATTTAGTTATTTAGTTATTTAGTTATTTAGTTATTTAGTTATTTAGTTATTTAGTTATTTAGTTATTTAGTTATTTAGTTATTTAGTTATTTAGTTATTTAGTTATTTAGTTATTTAGTTATTTAGTTATTTAGTTATTTAGTTATTTAGTTATTTAGTTATTTAGTTATTTAGTTATTTAGTTATTTAGTTATTTAGTTATTTAGTTATTTAGTTATTTAGTTATTTAGTTATTTAGTTATTTAGTTATTTAGTTATTTAGTTATTTAGTTATTTAGTTATTTAGTTATTTAGTTATTTAGTTATTTAGTTATTTAGTTATTTAGTTATTTAGTTATTTAGTTATTTAGTTATTTAGTTATTTAGTTATTTAGTTATTTAGTTATTTAGTTATTTAGTTATTTAGTTATTTAGTTATTTAGTTATTTAGTTATTTAGTTATTTAGTTATTTAGTTATTTAGTTATTTAGTTATTTAGTTATTTAGTTATTTAGTTATTTAGTTATTTAGTTATTTAGTTATTTAGTTATTTAGTTATTTAGTTATTTAGTTATTTAGTTATTTAGTTATTTAGTTATTTAGTTATTTAGTTATTTAGTTATTTAGTTATTTAGTTATTTAGTTATTTAGTTATTTAGTTATTTAGTTATTTAGTTATTTAGTTATTTAGTTATTTAGTTATTTAGTTATTTAGTTATTTAGTTATTTAGTTATTTAGTTATTTAGTTATTTAGTTATTTAGTTATTTAGTTATTTAGTTATTTAGTTATTTAGTTATTTAGTTATTTAGTTATTTAGTTATTTAGTTATTTAGTTATTTAGTTATTTAGTTATTTAGTTATTTAGTTATTTAGTTATTTAGTTATTTAGTTATTTAGTTATTTAGTTATTTAGTTATTTAGTTATTTAGTTATTTAGTTATTTAGTTATTTAGTTATTTAGTTATTTAGTTATTTAGTTATTTAGTTATTTAGTTATTTAGTTATTTAGTTATTTAGTTATTTAGTTATTTAGTTATTTAGTTATTTAGTTATTTAGTTATTTAGTTATTTAGTTATTTAGTTATTTAGTTATTTAGTTATTTAGTTATTTAGTTATTTAGTTATTTAGTTATTTAGTTATTTAGTTATTTAGTTATTTAGTTATTTAGTTATTTAGTTATTTAGTTATTTAGTTATTTAGTTATTTAGTTATTTAGTTATTTAGTTATTTAGTTATTTAGTTATTTAGTTATTTAGTTATTTAGTTATTTAGTTATTTAGTTATTTAGTTATTTAGTTATTTAGTTATTTAGTTATTTAGTTATTTAGTTATTTAGTTATTTAGTTATTTAGTTATTTAGTTATTTAGTTATTTAGTTATTTAGTTATTTAGTTATTTAGTTATTTAGTTATTTAGTTATTTAGTTATTTAGTTATTTAGTTATTTAGTTATTTAGTTATTTAGTTATTTAGTTATTTAGTTATTTAGTTATTTAGTTATTTAGTTATTTAGTTATTTAGTTATTTAGTTATTTAGTTATTTAGTTATTTAGTTATTTAGTTATTTAGTTATTTAGTTATTTAGTTATTTAGTTATTTAGTTATTTAGTTATTTAGTTATTTAGTTATTTAGTTATTTAGTTATTTAGTTATTTAGTTATTTAGTTATTTAGTTATTTAGTTATTTAGTTATTTAGTTATTTAGTTATTTAGTTATTTAGTTATTTAGTTATTTAGTTATTTAGTTATTTAGTTATTTAGTTATTTAGTTATTTAGTTATTTAGTTATTTAGTTATTTAGTTATTTAGTTATTTAGTTATTTAGTTATTTAGTTATTTAGTTATTTAGTTATTTAGTTATTTAGTTATTTAGTTATTTAGTTATTTAGTTATTTAGTTATTTAGTTATTTAGTTATTTAGTTATTTAGTTATTTAGTTATTTAGTTATTTAGTTATTTAGTTATTTAGTTATTTAGTTATTTAGTTATTTAGTTATTTAGTTATTTAGTTATTTAGTTATTTAGTTATTTAGTTATTTAGTTATTTAGTTATTTAGTTATTTAGTTATTTAGTTATTTAGTTATTTAGTTATTTAGTTATTTAGTTATTTAGTTATTTAGTTATTTAGTTATTTAGTTATTTAGTTATTTAGTTATTTAGTTATTTAGTTATTTAGTTATTTAGTTATTTAGTTATTTAGTTATTTAGTTATTTAGTTATTTAGTTATTTAGTTATTTAGTTATTTAGTTATTTAGTTATTTAGTTATTTAGTTATTTAGTTATTTAGTTATTTAGTTATTTAGTTATTTAGTTATTTAGTTATTTAGTTATTTAGTTATTTAGTTATTTAGTTATTTAGTTATTTAGTTATTTAGTTATTTAGTTATTTAGTTATTTAGTTATTTAGTTATTTAGTTATTTAGTTATTTAGTTATTTAGTTATTTAGTTATTTAGTTATTTAGTTATTTAGTTATTTAGTTATTTAGTTATTTAGTTATTTAGTTATTTAGTTATTTAGTTATTTAGTTATTTAGTTATTTAGTTATTTAGTTATTTAGTTATTTAGTTATTTAGTTATTTAGTTATTTAGTTATTTAGTTATTTAGTTATTTAGTTATTTAGTTATTTAGTTATTTAGTTATTTAGTTATTTAGTTATTTAGTTATTTAGTTATTTAGTTATTTAGTTATTTAGTTATTTAGTTATTTAGTTATTTAGTTATTTAGTTATTTAGTTATTTAGTTATTTAGTTATTTAGTTATTTAGTTATTTAGTTATTTAGTTATTTAGTTATTTAGTTATTTAGTTATTTAGTTATTTAGTTATTTAGTTATTTAGTTATTTAGTTATTTAGTTATTTAGTTATTTAGTTATTTAGTTATTTAGTTATTTAGTTATTTAGTTATTTAGTTATTTAGTTATTTAGTTATTTAGTTATTTAGTTATTTAGTTATTTAGTTATTTAGTTATTTAGTTATTTAGTTATTTAGTTATTTAGTTATTTAGTTATTTAGTTATTTAGTTATTTAGTTATTTAGTTATTTAGTTATTTAGTTATTTAGTTATTTAGTTATTTAGTTATTTAGTTATTTAGTTATTTAGTTATTTAGTTATTTAGTTATTTAGTTATTTAGTTATTTAGTTATTTAGTTATTTAGTTATTTAGTTATTTAGTTATTTAGTTATTTAGTTATTTAGTTATTTAGTTATTTAGTTATTTAGTTATTTAGTTATTTAGTTATTTAGTTATTTAGTTATTTAGTTATTTAGTTATTTAGTTATTTAGTTATTTAGTTATTTAGTTATTTAGTTATTTAGTTATTTAGTTATTTAGTTATTTAGTTATTTAGTTATTTAGTTATTTAGTTATTTAGTTATTTAGTTATTTAGTTATTTAGTTATTTAGTTATTTAGTTATTTAGTTATTTAGTTATTTAGTTATTTAGTTATTTAGTTATTTAGTTATTTAGTTATTTAGTTATTTAGTTATTTAGTTATTTAGTTATTTAGTTATTTAGTTATTTAGTTATTTAGTTATTTAGTTATTTAGTTATTTAGTTATTTAGTTATTTAGTTATTTAGTTATTTAGTTATTTAGTTATTTAGTTATTTAGTTATTTAGTTATTTAGTTATTTAGTTATTTAGTTATTTAGTTATTTAGTTATTTAGTTATTTATTTAGTTTAGTTATTTAGTTATTTAGTTATTTAGTTATTTAGTTATTTAGTTATTTAGTTTAGTTATTTAGTTATTTAGTTATTTAGTTATTTAGTTATTTAGTTATTTAGTTATTTAGTTATTTAGTTATTTAGTTATTTAGTTATTTAGTTATTTAGTTATTTAGTTATTTAGTTATTTAGTTATTTAGTTATTTAGTTATTTAGTTATTTAGTTATTTAGTTATTTAGTTATTTAGTTATTTAGTTATTTAGTTATTTAGTTATTTAGTTATTTAGTTATTTAGTTATTTAGTTATTTAGTTATTTAGTTATTTAGTTATTTAGTTATTTAGTTATTTAGTTATTTAGTTATTTAGTTATTTAGTTATTTAGTTATTTAGTTATTTAGTTATTTAGTTATTTAGTTATTTAGTTATTTAGTTATTTAGTTATTTAGTTATTTAGTTATTTAGTTATTTAGTTATTTAGTTATTTAGTTATTTAGTTATTTAGTTATTTAGTTATTTAGTTATTTAGTTATTTAGTTATTTAGTTATTTAGTTATTTAGTTATTTAGTTATTTAGTTATTTAGTTATTTAGTTATTTAGTTATTTAGTTATTTAGTTATTTAGTTATTTAGTTATTTAGTTATTTAGTTATTTAGTTATTTAGTTATTTAGTTATTTAGTTATTTAGTTATTTAGTTATTTAGTTATTTAGTTATTTAGTTATTTAGTTATTTAGTTATTTAGTTATTTAGTTATTTAGTTATTTAGTTATTTAGTTATTTAGTTATTTAGTTATTTAGTTATTTAGTTATTTAGTTATTTAGTTATTTAGTTATTTAGTTATTTAGTTATTTAGTTATTTAGTTATTTAGTTATTTAGTTATTTAGTTATTTAGTTATTTAGTTATTTAGTTATTTAGTTATTTAGTTATTTAGTTATTTAGTTATTTAGTTATTTAGTTATTTAGTTATTTAGTTATTTAGTTATTTAGTTATTTAGTTATTTAGTTATTTAGTTATTTAGTTATTTAGTTATTTAGTTATTTAGTTATTTAGTTATTTAGTTATTTAGTTATTTAGTTATTTAGTTATTTAGTTATTTAGTTATTTAGTTATTTAGTTATTTAGTTATTTAGTTATTTAGTTATTTAGTTATTTAGTTATTTAGTTATTTAGTTATTTAGTTATTTAGTTATTTAGTTATTTAGTTATTTAGTTATTTAGTTATTTAGTTATTTAGTTATTTAGTTATTTAGTTATTTAGTTATTTAGTTATTTAGTTATTTAGTTATTTAGTTATTTAGTTATTTAGTTATTTAGTTATTTAGTTATTTAGTTATTTAGTTATTTAGTTATTTAGTTATTTAGTTATTTAGTTATTTAGTTATTTAGTTATTTAGTTATTTAGTTATTTAGTTATTTAGTTATTTAGTTATTTAGTTATTTAGTTATTTAGTTATTTAGTTATTTAGTTATTTAGTTATTTAGTTATTTAGTTATTTAGTTATTTAGTTATTTAGTTATTTAGTTATTTAGTTATTTAGTTATTTAGTTATTTAGTTATTTAGTTATTTAGTTATTTAGTTATTTAGTTATTTAGTTATTTAGTTATTTAGTTATTTAGTTATTTAGTTATTTAGTTATTTAGTTATTTAGTTATTTAGTTATTTAGTTATTTAGTTATTTAGTTATTTAGTTATTTAGTTATTTAGTTATTTAGTTATTTAGTTATTTAGTTATTTAGTTATTTAGTTATTTAGTTATTTAGTTATTTAGTTATTTAGTTATTTAGTTATTTAGTTATTTAGTTATTTAGTTATTTAGTTATTTAGTTATTTAGTTATTTAGTTATTTAGTTATTTAGTTATTTAGTTATTTAGTTATTTAGTTATTTAGTTATTTAGTTATTTAGTTATTTAGTTATTTAGTTATTTAGTTATTTAGTTATTTAGTTATTTAGTTATTTAGTTATTTAGTTATTTAGTTATTTAGTTATTTAGTTATTTAGTTATTTAGTTATTTAGTTATTTAGTTATTTAGTTATTTAGTTATTTAGTTATTTAGTTATTTAGTTATTTAGTTATTTAGTTATTTAGTTATTTAGTTATTTAGTTATTTAGTTATTTAGTTATTTAGTTATTTAGTTATTTAGTTATTTAGTTATTTAGTTATTTAGTTATTTAGTTATTTAGTTATTTAGTTATTTAGTTATTTAGTTATTTAGTTATTTAGTTATTTAGTTATTTAGTTATTTAGTTATTTAGTTATTTAGTTATTTAGTTATTTAGTTATTTAGTTATTTAGTTATTTAGTTATTTAGTTATTTAGTTATTTAGTTATTTAGTTATTTAGTTATTTAGTTATTTAGTTATTTAGTTATTTAGTTATTTAGTTATTTAGTTATTTAGTTATTTAGTTATTTAGTTATTTAGTTATTTAGTTATTTAGTTATTTAGTTATTTAGTTATTTAGTTATTTAGTTATTTAGTTATTTAGTTATTTAGTTATTTAGTTATTTAGTTATTTAGTTATTTAGTTATTTAGTTATTTAGTTATTTAGTTATTTAGTTATTTAGTTATTTAGTTATTTAGTTATTTAGTTATTTAGTTATTTAGTTATTTAGTTATTTAGTTATTTAGTTATTTAGTTATTTAGTTATTTAGTTATTTAGTTATTTAGTTATTTAGTTATTTAGTTATTTAGTTATTTAGTTATTTAGTTATTTAGTTATTTAGTTATTTAGTTATTTAGTTATTTAGTTATTTAGTTATTTAGTTATTTAGTTATTTAGTTATTTAGTTATTTAGTTATTTAGTTATTTAGTTATTTAGTTATTTAGTTATTTAGTTATTTAGTTATTTAGTTATTTAGTTATTTAGTTATTTAGTTATTTAGTTATTTAGTTATTTAGTTATTTAGTTATTTAGTTATTTAGTTATTTAGTTATTTAGTTATTTAGTTATTTAGTTATTTAGTTATTTAGTTATTTAGTTATTTAGTTATTTAGTTATTTAGTTATTTAGTTATTTAGTTATTTAGTTATTTAGTTATTTAGTTATTTAGTTATTTAGTTATTTAGTTATTTAGTTATTTAGTTATTTAGTTATTTAGTTATTTAGTTATTTAGTTATTTAGTTATTTAGTTATTTAGTTATTTAGTTATTTAGTTATTTAGTTATTTAGTTATTTAGTTATTTAGTTATTTAGTTATTTAGTTATTTAGTTATTTAGTTATTTAGTTATTTAGTTATTTAGTTATTTAGTTATTTAGTTATTTAGTTATTTAGTTATTTAGTTATTTAGTTATTTAGTTATTTAGTTATTTAGTTATTTAGTTATTTAGTTATTTAGTTATTTAGTTATTTAGTTATTTAGTTATTTAGTTATTTAGTTATTTAGTTATTTAGTTATTTAGTTATTTAGTTATTTAGTTATTTAGTTATTTAGTTATTTAGTTATTTAGTTATTTAGTTATTTAGTTATTTAGTTATTTAGTTATTTAGTTATTTAGTTATTTAGTTATTTAGTTATTTAGTTATTTAGTTATTTAGTTATTTAGTTATTTAGTTATTTAGTTATTTAGTTATTTAGTTATTTAGTTATTTAGTTATTTAGTTATTTAGTTATTTAGTTATTTAGTTATTTAGTTATTTAGTTATTTAGTTATTTAGTTATTTAGTTATTTAGTTATTTAGTTATTTAGTTATTTAGTTATTTAGTTATTTAGTTATTTAGTTATTTAGTTATTTAGTTATTTAGTTATTTAGTTATTTAGTTATTTAGTTATTTAGTTATTTAGTTATTTAGTTATTTAGTTATTTAGTTATTTAGTTATTTAGTTATTTAGTTATTTAGTTATTTAGTTATTTAGTTATTTAGTTATTTAGTTATTTAGTTATTTAGTTATTTAGTTATTTAGTTATTTAGTTATTTAGTTATTTAGTTATTTAGTTATTTAGTTATTTAGTTATTTAGTTATTTAGTTATTTAGTTATTTAGTTATTTAGTTATTTAGTTATTTAGTTATTTAGTTATTTAGTTATTTAGTTATTTAGTTATTTAGTTATTTAGTTATTTAGTTATTTAGTTATTTAGTTATTTAGTTATTTAGTTATTTAGTTATTTAGTTATTTAGTTATTTAGTTATTTAGTTATTTAGTTATTTAGTTATTTAGTTATTTAGTTATTTAGTTATTTAGTTATTTAGTTATTTAGTTATTTAGTTATTTAGTTATTTAGTTATTTAGTTATTTAGTTATTTAGTTATTTAGTTATTTAGTTATTTAGTTATTTAGTTATTTAGTTATTTAGTTATTTAGTTATTTAGTTATTTAGTTATTTAGTTATTTAGTTATTTAGTTATTTAGTTATTTAGTTATTTAGTTATTTAGTTATTTAGTTATTTAGTTATTTAGTTATTTAGTTATTTAGTTATTTAGTTATTTAGTTATTTAGTTATTTAGTTATTTAGTTATTTAGTTATTTAGTTATTTAGTTATTTAGTTATTTAGTTATTTAGTTATTTAGTTATTTAGTTATTTAGTTATTTAGTTATTTAGTTATTTAGTTATTTAGTTATTTAGTTATTTAGTTATTTAGTTATTTAGTTATTTAGTTATTTAGTTATTTAGTTATTTAGTTATTTAGTTATTTAGTTATTTAGTTATTTAGTTATTTAGTTATTTAGTTATTTAGTTATTTAGTTATTTAGTTATTTAGTTATTTAGTTATTTAGTTATTTAGTTATTTAGTTATTTAGTTATTTAGTTATTTAGTTATTTAGTTATTTAGTTATTTAGTTATTTAGTTATTTAGTTATTTAGTTATTTAGTTATTTAGTTATTTAGTTATTTAGTTATTTAGTTATTTAGTTATTTAGTTATTTAGTTATTTAGTTATTTAGTTATTTAGTTATTTAGTTATTTAGTTATTTAGTTATTTAGTTATTTAGTTATTTAGTTATTTAGTTATTTAGTTATTTAGTTATTTAGTTATTTAGTTATTTAGTTATTTAGTTATTTAGTTATTTAGTTATTTAGTTATTTAGTTATTTAGTTATTTAGTTATTTAGTTATTTAGTTATTTAGTTATTTAGTTATTTAGTTATTTAGTTATTTAGTTATTTAGTTATTTAGTTATTTAGTTATTTAGTTATTTAGTTATTTAGTTATTTAGTTATTTAGTTATTTAGTTATTTAGTTATTTAGTTATTTAGTTATTTAGTTATTTAGTTATTTAGTTATTTAGTTATTTAGTTATTTAGTTATTTAGTTATTTAGTTATTTAGTTATTTAGTTATTTAGTTATTTAGTTATTTAGTTATTTAGTTATTTAGTTATTTAGTTATTTAGTTATTTAGTTATTTAGTTATTTAGTTATTTAGTTATTTAGTTATTTAGTTATTTAGTTATTTAGTTATTTAGTTATTTAGTTATTTAGTTATTTAGTTATTTAGTTATTTAGTTATTTAGTTATTTAGTTATTTAGTTATTTAGTTATTTAGTTATTTAGTTATTTAGTTATTTAGTTATTTAGTTATTTAGTTATTTAGTTATTTAGTTATTTAGTTATTTAGTTATTTAGTTATTTAGTTATTTAGTTATTTAGTTATTTAGTTATTTAGTTATTTAGTTATTTAGTTATTTAGTTATTTAGTTATTTAGTTATTTAGTTATTTAGTTATTTAGTTATTTAGTTATTTAGTTATTTAGTTATTTAGTTATTTAGTTATTTAGTTATTTAGTTATTTAGTTATTTAGTTATTTAGTTATTTAGTTATTTAGTTATTTAGTTATTTAGTTATTTAGTTATTTAGTTATTTAGTTATTTAGTTATTTAGTTATTTAGTTATTTAGTTATTTAGTTATTTAGTTATTTAGTTATTTAGTTATTTAGTTATTTAGTTATTTAGTTATTTAGTTATTTAGTTATTTAGTTATTTAGTTATTTAGTTATTTAGTTATTTAGTTATTTAGTTATTTAGTTATTTAGTTATTTAGTTATTTAGTTATTTAGTTATTTAGTTATTTAGTTATTTAGTTATTTAGTTATTTAGTTATTTAGTTATTTAGTTATTTAGTTATTTAGTTATTTAGTTATTTAGTTATTTAGTTATTTAGTTATTTAGTTATTTAGTTATTTAGTTATTTAGTTATTTAGTTATTTAGTTATTTAGTTATTTAGTTATTTAGTTATTTAGTTATTTAGTTATTTAGTTATTTAGTTATTTAGTTATTTAGTTATTTAGTTATTTAGTTATTTAGTTATTTAGTTATTTAGTTATTTAGTTATTTAGTTATTTAGTTATTTAGTTATTTAGTTATTTAGTTATTTAGTTATTTAGTTATTTAGTTATTTAGTTATTTAGTTATTTAGTTATTTAGTTATTTAGTTATTTAGTTATTTAGTTATTTAGTTATTTAGTTATTTAGTTATTTAGTTATTTAGTTATTTAGTTATTTAGTTATTTAGTTATTTAGTTATTTAGTTATTTAGTTATTTAGTTATTTAGTTATTTAGTTATTTAGTTATTTAGTTATTTAGTTATTTAGTTATTTAGTTATTTAGTTATTTAGTTATTTAGTTATTTAGTTATTTAGTTATTTAGTTATTTAGTTATTTAGTTATTTAGTTATTTAGTTATTTAGTTATTTAGTTATTTAGTTATTTAGTTATTTAGTTATTTAGTTATTTAGTTATTTAGTTATTTAGTTATTTAGTTATTTAGTTATTTAGTTATTTAGTTATTTAGTTATTTAGTTATTTAGTTATTTAGTTATTTAGTTATTTAGTTATTTAGTTATTTAGTTATTTAGTTATTTAGTTATTTAGTTATTTAGTTATTTAGTTATTTAGTTATTTAGTTATTTAGTTATTTAGTTATTTAGTTATTTAGTTATTTAGTTATTTAGTTATTTAGTTATTTAGTTATTTAGTTATTTAGTTATTTAGTTATTTAGTTATTTAGTTATTTAGTTATTTAGTTATTTAGTTATTTAGTTATTTAGTTATTTAGTTATTTAGTTATTTAGTTATTTAGTTATTTAGTTATTTAGTTATTTAGTTATTTAGTTATTTAGTTATTTAGTTATTTAGTTATTTAGTTATTTAGTTATTTAGTTATTTAGTTATTTAGTTATTTAGTTATTTAGTTATTTAGTTATTTAGTTATTTAGTTATTTAGTTATTTAGTTATTTAGTTATTTAGTTATTTAGTTATTTAGTTATTTAGTTATTTAGTTATTTAGTTATTTAGTTATTTAGTTATTTAGTTATTTAGTTATTTAGTTATTTAGTTATTTAGTTATTTAGTTATTTAGTTATTTAGTTATTTAGTTATTTAGTTATTTAGTTATTTAGTTATTTAGTTATTTAGTTATTTAGTTATTTAGTTATTTAGTTATTTAGTTATTTAGTTATTTAGTTATTTAGTTATTTAGTTATTTAGTTATTTAGTTATTTAGTTATTTAGTTATTTAGTTATTTAGTTATTTAGTTATTTAGTTATTTAGTTATTTAGTTATTTAGTTATTTAGTTATTTAGTTATTTAGTTATTTAGTTATTTAGTTATTTAGTTATTTAGTTATTTAGTTATTTAGTTATTTAGTTATTTAGTTATTTAGTTATTTAGTTATTTAGTTATTTAGTTATTTAGTTATTTAGTTATTTAGTTATTTAGTTATTTAGTTATTTAGTTATTTAGTTATTTAGTTATTTAGTTATTTAGTTATTTAGTTATTTAGTTATTTAGTTATTTAGTTATTTAGTTATTTAGTTATTTAGTTATTTAGTTATTTAGTTATTTAGTTATTTAGTTATTTAGTTATTTAGTTATTTAGTTATTTAGTTATTTAGTTATTTAGTTATTTAGTTATTTAGTTATTTAGTTATTTAGTTATTTAGTTATTTAGTTATTTAGTTATTTAGTTATTTAGTTATTTAGTTATTTAGTTATTTAGTTATTTAGTTATTTAGTTATTTAGTTATTTAGTTATTTAGTTATTTAGTTATTTAGTTATTTAGTTATTTAGTTATTTAGTTATTTAGTTATTTAGTTATTTAGTTATTTAGTTATTTAGTTATTTAGTTATTTAGTTATTTAGTTATTTAGTTATTTAGTTATTTAGTTATTTAGTTATTTAGTTATTTAGTTATTTAGTTATTTAGTTATTTAGTTATTTAGTTATTTAGTTATTTAGTTATTTAGTTATTTAGTTATTTAGTTATTTAGTTATTTAGTTATTTAGTTATTTAGTTATTTAGTTATTTAGTTATTTAGTTATTTAGTTATTTAGTTATTTAGTTATTTAGTTATTTAGTTATTTAGTTATTTAGTTATTTAGTTATTTAGTTATTTAGTTATTTAGTTATTTAGTTATTTAGTTATTTAGTTATTTAGTTATTTAGTTATTTAGTTATTTAGTTATTTAGTTATTTAGTTATTTAGTTATTTAGTTATTTAGTTATTTAGTTATTTAGTTATTTAGTTATTTAGTTATTTAGTTATTTAGTTATTTAGTTATTTAGTTATTTAGTTATTTAGTTATTTAGTTATTTAGTTATTTAGTTATTTAGTTATTTAGTTATTTAGTTATTTAGTTATTTAGTTATTTAGTTATTTAGTTATTTAGTTATTTAGTTATTTAGTTATTTAGTTATTTAGTTATTTAGTTATTTAGTTATTTAGTTATTTAGTTATTTAGTTATTTAGTTATTTAGTTATTTAGTTATTTAGTTATTTAGTTATTTAGTTATTTAGTTATTTAGTTATTTAGTTATTTAGTTATTTAGTTATTTAGTTATTTAGTTATTTAGTTATTTAGTTATTTAGTTATTTAGTTATTTAGTTATTTAGTTATTTAGTTATTTAGTTATTTAGTTATTTAGTTATTTAGTTATTTAGTTATTTAGTTATTTAGTTATTTAGTTATTTAGTTATTTAGTTATTTAGTTATTTAGTTATTTAGTTATTTAGTTATTTAGTTATTTAGTTATTTAGTTATTTAGTTATTTAGTTATTTAGTTATTTAGTTATTTAGTTATTTAGTTATTTAGTTATTTAGTTATTTAGTTATTTAGTTATTTAGTTATTTAGTTATTTAGTTATTTAGTTATTTAGTTATTTAGTTATTTAGTTATTTAGTTATTTAGTTATTTAGTTATTTAGTTATTTAGTTATTTAGTTATTTAGTTATTTAGTTATTTAGTTATTTAGTTATTTAGTTATTTAGTTATTTAGTTATTTAGTTATTTAGTTATTTAGTTATTTAGTTATTTAGTTATTTAGTTATTTAGTTATTTAGTTATTTAGTTATTTAGTTATTTAGTTATTTAGTTATTTAGTTATTTAGTTATTTAGTTATTTAGTTATTTAGTTATTTAGTTATTTAGTTATTTAGTTATTTAGTTATTTAGTTATTTAGTTATTTAGTTATTTAGTTATTTAGTTATTTAGTTATTTAGTTATTTAGTTATTTAGTTATTTAGTTATTTAGTTATTTAGTTATTTAGTTATTTAGTTATTTAGTTATTTAGTTATTTAGTTATTTAGTTATTTAGTTATTTAGTTATTTAGTTATTTAGTTATTTAGTTATTTAGTTATTTAGTTATTTAGTTATTTAGTTATTTAGTTATTTAGTTATTTAGTTATTTAGTTATTTAGTTATTTAGTTATTTAGTTATTTAGTTATTTAGTTATTTAGTTATTTAGTTATTTAGTTATTTAGTTATTTAGTTATTTAGTTATTTAGTTATTTAGTTATTTAGTTATTTAGTTATTTAGTTATTTAGTTATTTAGTTATTTAGTTATTTAGTTATTTAGTTATTTAGTTATTTAGTTATTTAGTTATTTAGTTATTTAGTTATTTAGTTATTTAGTTATTTAGTTATTTAGTTATTTAGTTATTTAGTTATTTAGTTATTTAGTTATTTAGTTATTTAGTTATTTAGTTATTTAGTTATTTAGTTATTTAGTTATTTAGTTATTTAGTTATTTAGTTATTTAGTTATTTAGTTATTTAGTTATTTAGTTATTTAGTTATTTAGTTATTTAGTTATTTAGTTATTTAGTTATTTAGTTATTTAGTTATTTAGTTATTTAGTTATTTAGTTATTTAGTTATTTAGTTATTTAGTTATTTAGTTATTTAGTTATTTAGTTATTTAGTTATTTAGTTATTTAGTTATTTAGTTATTTAGTTATTTAGTTATTTAGTTATTTAGTTATTTAGTTATTTAGTTATTTAGTTATTTAGTTATTTAGTTATTTAGTTATTTAGTTATTTAGTTATTTAGTTATTTAGTTATTTAGTTATTTAGTTATTTAGTTATTTAGTTATTTAGTTATTTAGTTATTTAGTTATTTAGTTATTTAGTTATTTAGTTATTTAGTTATTTAGTTATTTAGTTATTTAGTTATTTAGTTATTTAGTTATTTAGTTATTTAGTTATTTAGTTATTTAGTTATTTAGTTATTTAGTTATTTAGTTATTTAGTTATTTAGTTATTTAGTTATTTAGTTATTTAGTTATTTAGTTATTTAGTTATTTAGTTATTTAGTTATTTAGTTATTTAGTTATTTAGTTATTTAGTTATTTAGTTATTTAGTTATTTAGTTATTTAGTTATTTAGTTATTTAGTTATTTAGTTATTTAGTTATTTAGTTATTTAGTTATTTAGTTATTTAGTTATTTAGTTATTTAGTTATTTAGTTATTTAGTTATTTAGTTATTTAGTTATTTAGTTATTTAGTTATTTAGTTATTTAGTTATTTAGTTATTTAGTTATTTAGTTATTTAGTTATTTAGTTATTTAGTTATTTAGTTATTTAGTTATTTAGTTATTTAGTTATTTAGTTATTTAGTTATTTAGTTATTTAGTTATTTAGTTATTTAGTTATTTAGTTATTTAGTTATTTAGTTATTTAGTTATTTAGTTATTTAGTTATTTAGTTATTTAGTTATTTAGTTATTTAGTTATTTAGTTATTTAGTTATTTAGTTATTTAGTTATTTAGTTATTTAGTTATTTAGTTATTTAGTTATTTAGTTATTTAGTTATTTAGTTATTTAGTTATTTAGTTATTTAGTTATTTAGTTATTTAGTTATTTAGTTATTTAGTTATTTAGTTATTTAGTTATTTAGTTATTTAGTTATTTAGTTATTTAGTTATTTAGTTATTTAGTTATTTAGTTATTTAGTTATTTAGTTATTTAGTTATTTAGTTATTTAGTTATTTAGTTATTTAGTTATTTAGTTATTTAGTTATTTAGTTATTTAGTTATTTAGTTATTTAGTTATTTAGTTATTTAGTTATTTAGTTATTTAGTTATTTAGTTATTTAGTTATTTAGTTATTTAGTTATTTAGTTATTTAGTTATTTAGTTATTTAGTTATTTAGTTATTTAGTTATTTAGTTATTTAGTTATTTAGTTATTTAGTTATTTAGTTATTTAGTTATTTAGTTATTTAGTTATTTAGTTATTTAGTTATTTAGTTATTTAGTTATTTAGTTATTTAGTTATTTAGTTATTTAGTTATTTAGTTATTTAGTTATTTAGTTATTTAGTTATTTAGTTATTTAGTTATTTAGTTATTTAGTTATTTAGTTATTTAGTTATTTAGTTATTTAGTTATTTAGTTATTTAGTTATTTAGTTATTTAGTTATTTAGTTATTTAGTTATTTAGTTATTTAGTTATTTAGTTATTTAGTTATTTAGTTATTTAGTTATTTAGTTATTTAGTTATTTAGTTATTTAGTTATTTAGTTATTTAGTTATTTAGTTATTTAGTTATTTAGTTATTTAGTTATTTAGTTATTTAGTTATTTAGTTATTTAGTTATTTAGTTATTTAGTTATTTAGTTATTTAGTTATTTAGTTATTTAGTTATTTAGTTATTTAGTTATTTAGTTATTTAGTTATTTAGTTATTTAGTTATTTAGTTATTTAGTTATTTAGTTATTTAGTTATTTAGTTATTTAGTTATTTAGTTATTTAGTTATTTAGTTATTTAGTTATTTAGTTATTTAGTTATTTAGTTATTTAGTTATTTAGTTATTTAGTTATTTAGTTATTTAGTTATTTAGTTATTTAGTTATTTAGTTATTTAGTTATTTAGTTATTTAGTTATTTAGTTATTTAGTTATTTAGTTATTTAGTTATTTAGTTATTTAGTTATTTAGTTATTTAGTTATTTAGTTATTTAGTTATTTAGTTATTTAGTTATTTAGTTATTTAGTTATTTAGTTATTTAGTTATTTAGTTATTTAGTTATTTAGTTATTTAGTTATTTAGTTATTTAGTTATTTAGTTATTTAGTTATTTAGTTATTTAGTTATTTAGTTATTTAGTTATTTAGTTATTTAGTTATTTAGTTATTTAGTTATTTAGTTATTTAGTTATTTAGTTATTTAGTTATTTAGTTATTTAGTTATTTAGTTATTTAGTTATTTAGTTATTTAGTTATTTAGTTATTTAGTTATTTAGTTATTTAGTTATTTAGTTATTTAGTTATTTAGTTATTTAGTTATTTAGTTATTTAGTTATTTAGTTATTTAGTTATTTAGTTATTTAGTTATTTAGTTATTTAGTTATTTAGTTAGTTTAGTTATTTAGTTATTTAGTTATTTAGTTATTTAGTTATTTAGTTATTTAGTTATTTAGTTATTTAGTTATTTAGTTATTTAGTTATTTAGTTATTTAGTTATTTAGTTATTTAGTTATTTAGTTATTTAGTTATTTAGTTATTTAGTTATTTAGTTATTTAGTTATTTAGTTATTTAGTTATTTAGTTATTTAGTTATTTATTTAGTTATTTAGTTATTTAGTTATTTAGTTATTTAGTTATTTAGTTATTTAGTTATTTAGTTATTTAGTTATTTAGTTATTTAGTTATTTAGTTATTTAGTTATTTAGTTATTTAGTTATTTAGTTATTTAGTTATTTAGTTATTTAGTTATTTAGTTATTTAGTTATTTAGTTATTTAGTTATTTAGTTATTTAGTTATTTAGTTATTTAGTTATTTAGTTATTTAGTTATTTAGTTATTTAGTTATTTAGTTATTTAGTTATTTAGTTATTTAGTTATTTAGTTATTTAGTTATTTAGTTATTTAGTTATTTAGTTATTTAGTTATTTAGTTATTTAGTTATTTAGTTATTTAGTTATTTAGTTATTTAGTTATTTAGTTATTTAGTTATTTAGTTATTTAGTTATTTAGTTATTTAGTTATTTAGTTATTTAGTTATTTAGTTATTTAGTTATTTAGTTATTTAGTTATTTAGTTATTTAGTTATTTAGTTATTTAGTTATTTAGTTATTTAGTTATTTAGTTATTTAGTTATTTAGTTATTTAGTTATTTAGTTATTTAGTTTTAGTTATTTAGTTATTTAGTTATTTAGTTATTTAGTTATTTAGTTATTTAGTTATTTAGTTATTTAGTTATTTAGTTATTTAGTTATTTAGTTATTTAGTTATTTAGTTATTTAGTTATTTAGTTATTTAGTTATTTAGTTTATTTAGTTATTTAGTTATTTAGTTATTTAGTTATTTAGTTATTTAGTTATTTAGTTATTTAGTTATTTAGTTATTTAGTTATTTAGTTATTTAGTTATTTAGTTATTTAGTTATTTAGTTATTTAGTTATTTAGTTATTTAGTTATTTAGTTATTTAGTTATTTAGTTATTTAGTTATTTAGTTTTAGTTATTTAGTTATTTAGTTATTTAGTTATTTAGTTATTTAGTTATTTAGTTATTTAGTTATTTAGTTATTTAGTTATTTAGTTATTTAGTTATTTAGTTATTTAGTTATTTAGTTATTTAGTTATTTAGTTATTTAGTTATTTAGTTATTTAGTTATTTAGTTATTTAGTTATTTATTTAGTTATTTAGTTATTTAGTTATTTAGTTATTTAGTTATTTAGTTATTTAGTTATTTAGTTATTTAGTTATTTAGTTATTAGTTATTTAGTTATTTAGTTATTTAGTTATTTAGTTATTTAGTTATTTATTTAGTTATTTAGTTATTTAGTTATTTAGTTATTTAGTTATTTAGTTATTTAGTTATTTAGTTATTTAGTTATTTAGTTATTTAGTTATTTAGTTATTTAGTTATTTAGTTATTTAGTTATTTAGTTATTTAGTTATTTAGTTATTTAGTTATTTAGTTATTTAGTTATTTAGTTATTTAGTTATTTAGTTATTTAGTTATTTAGTTATTTAGTTATTTAGTTATTTAGTTATTTAGTTATTTAGTTATTTAGTTATTTAGTTATTTAGTTATTTAGTTATTTAGTTATTTAGTTATTTAGTTATTTAGTTATTTAGTTATTAGTTATTTAGTTATTTAGTTATTTAGTTATTTAGTTATTTAGTTATTTATTTATTTAGTTATTTAGTTATTTAGTTATTTAGTTATTTAGTTATTTAGTTATTTAGTATTTAGTTATTTAGTTATTTAGTTATTTAGTTATTTAGTTATTTAGTTATTTAGTTATTTAGTTATTTAGTTATTTAGTTATTTAGTTATTTAGTTATTTAGTTATTTAGTTATTTAGTTATTTAGTTATTTAGTTATTTAGTTATTTAGTTATTTAGTTATTTAGTTATTTAGTTATTTAGTTATTTAGTTATTTAGTTATTTAGTTATTTAGTTATTTAGTTATTTAGTTATTTAGTTATTTAGTTATTTAGTTATTATATTTAGTTATTTAGTTATTTTGTTATTTTAGTTATTTAGTTATTTAGTTATTTAGTTATTTAGTTATTTAGTTATTTGTTATTAGTTATTTAGTTATTTAGTTATTTAGTTATTTAGTTATTTAGTTCTAGTGTGTTATTTAGTTATTTAGTTATTTAGTTATTTAGTTATTTAGTTATTTAGTTATTTAGTTATTTAGTTATTTAGTTATTTAGTTATTTAGTTATTTAGTTATTTAGTTATTTAGTTATTTAGTTATTTAGTTATTTAGTTATTTAGTTATTTAGTTATTTAGTTATTTAGTTATTTAGTTATTTAGTTATTTAGTTATTTAGTTATTTAGTTATTTAGTTATTTAGTTATTTAGTTATTTAGTTATTTAGTTATTTAGTTATTTAGTTATTTAGTTATTTAGTTATTTAGTTATTTAGTTATTTAGTTATTTAGTTATTTAGTTATTTAGTTATTTAGTTATTTAGTTATTTAGTTATTTAGTTATTTAGTTATTTAGTTATTTAGTTATTTAGTTATTTAGTTATTTAGTTATTTAGTTATTTAGTTATTTAGTTATTTAGTTATTTAGTTATTTAGTTATTTAGTTATTTAGTTATTTAGTTATTTAGTTATTTAGTTATTTAGTTATTTAGTTATTTAGTTATTTAGTTATTTAGTTATTTAGTTATTTAGTTATTTAGTTATTTAGTTATTTAGTTATTTAGTTATTTAGTTATTTAGTTATTTAGTTATTTAGTTATTTAGTTATTTAGTTATTTAGTTATTTAGTTATTTAGTTATTTAGTTATTTAGTTATTTAGTTATTTAGTTATTTAGTTATTTAGTTATTTAGTTATTTAGTTATTTAGTTATTTAGTTATTTAGTTATTTAGTTATTTAGTTATTTAGTTATTTAGTTATTTAGTTATTTAGTTATTTAGTTATTTAGTTATTTAGTTATTTAGTTATTTAGTTATTTAGTTATTTAGTTATTTAGTTATTTAGTTATTTAGTTATTTAGTTATTTAGTTATTTAGTTATTTAGTTATTTAGTTATTTAGTTATTTAGTTATTTAGTTATTTAGTTATTTAGTTATTTAGTTATTTAGTTATTTAGTTATTTAGTTATTTAGTTATTTAGTTATTTAGTTATTTAGTTATTTAGTTATTTAGTTATTTAGTTATTTAGTTATTTAGTTATTTAGTTATTTAGTTATTTAGTTATTTAGTTATTTAGTTATTTAGTTATTTAGTTATTTAGTTATTTAGTTATTTAGTTATTTAGTTATTTAGTTATTTAGTTATTTAGTTATTTAGTTATTTAGTTATTTAGTTATTTAGTTATTTAGTTATTTAGTTATTTAGTTATTTAGTTATTTAGTTATTTAGTTATTTAGTTATTTAGTTATTTAGTTATTTAGTTATTTAGTTATTTAGTTATTTAGTTATTTAGTTATTTAGTTATTTAGTTATTTAGTTATTTAGTTATTTAGTTATTTAGTTATTTAGTTATTTAGTTATTTAGTTATTTAGTTATTTAGTTATTTAGTTATTTAGTTATTTAGTTATTTAGTTATTTAGTTATTTAGTTATTTAGTTATTTAGTTATTTAGTTATTTAGTTATTTAGTTATTTAGTTATTTAGTTATTTAGTTATTTAGTTATTTAGTTATTTAGTTATTTAGTTATTTAGTTATTTAGTTATTTAGTTATTTAGTTATTTAGTTATTTAGTTATTTAGTTATTTAGTTATTTAGTTATTTAGTTATTTAGTTATTTAGTTATTTAGTTATTTAGTTATTTAGTTATTTAGTTATTTAGTTATTTAGTTATTTAGTTATTTAGTTATTTAGTTATTTAGTTATTTAGTTATTTAGTTATTTAGTTATTTAGTTATTTAGTTATTTAGTTATTTAGTTATTTAGTTATTTAGTTATTTAGTTATTTAGTTATTTAGTTATTTAGTTATTTAGTTATTTAGTTATTTAGTTATTTAGTTATTTAGTTATTTAGTTATTTAGTTATTTAGTTATTTAGTTATTTAGTTATTTAGTTATTTAGTTATTTAGTTATTTAGTTATTTAGTTATTTAGTTATTTAGTTATTTAGTTATTTAGTTATTTAGTTATTTAGTTATTTAGTTATTTAGTTATTTAGTTATTTAGTTATTTAGTTATTTAGTTATTTAGTTATTTAGTTATTTAGTTATTTAGTTATTTAGTTATTTAGTTATTTAGTTATTTAGTTATTTAGTTATTTAGTTATTTAGTTATTTAGTTATTTAGTTATTTAGTTATTTAGTTATTTAGTTATTTAGTTATTTAGTTATTTAGTTATTTAGTTATTTAGTTATTTAGTTATTTAGTTATTTAGTTATTTAGTTATTTAGTTATTTAGTTATTTAGTTATTTAGTTATTTAGTTATTTAGTTATTTAGTTATTTAGTTATTTAGTTATTTAGTTATTTAGTTATTTAGTTATTTAGTTATTTAGTTATTTAGTTATTTAGTTATTTAGTTATTTAGTTATTTAGTTATTTAGTTATTTAGTTATTTAGTTATTTAGTTATTTAGTTATTTAGTTATTTAGTTATTTAGTTATTTAGTTATTTAGTTATTTAGTTATTTAGTTATTTAGTTATTTAGTTATTTAGTTATTTAGTTATTTAGTTATTTAGTTATTTAGTTATTTAGTTATTTAGTTATTTAGTTATTTAGTTATTTAGTTATTTAGTTATTTAGTTATTTAGTTATTTAGTTATTTAGTTATTTAGTTATTTAGTTATTTAGTTATTTAGTTATTTAGTTATTTAGTTATTTAGTTATTTAGTTATTTAGTTATTTAGTTATTTAGTTATTTAGTTATTTAGTTATTTAGTTATTTAGTTATTTAGTTATTTAGTTATTTAGTTATTTAGTTATTTAGTTATTTAGTTATTTAGTTATTTAGTTATTTAGTTATTTAGTTATTTAGTTATTTAGTTATTTAGTTATTTAGTTATTTAGTTATTTAGTTATTTAGTTATTTAGTTATTTAGTTATTTAGTTATTTAGTTATTTAGTTATTTAGTTATTTAGTTATTTAGTTATTTAGTTATTTAGTTATTTAGTTATTTAGTTATTTAGTTATTTAGTTATTTAGTTATTTAGTTATTTAGTTATTTAGTTATTTAGTTATTTAGTTATTTAGTTATTTAGTTATTTAGTTATTTAGTTATTTAGTTATTTAGTTATTTAGTTATTTAGTTATTTAGTTATTTAGTTATTTAGTTATTTAGTTATTTAGTTATTTAGTTATTTAGTTATTTAGTTATTTAGTTATTTAGTTATTTAGTTATTTAGTTATTTAGTTATTTAGTTATTTAGTTATTTAGTTATTTAGTTATTTAGTTATTTAGTTATTTAGTTATTTAGTTATTTAGTTATTTAGTTATTTAGTTATTTAGTTATTTAGTTATTTAGTTATTTAGTTATTTAGTTATTTAGTTATTTAGTTATTTAGTTATTTAGTTATTTAGTTATTTAGTTATTTAGTTATTTAGTTATTTAGTTATTTAGTTATTTAGTTATTTAGTTATTTAGTTATTTAGTTATTTAGTTATTTAGTTATTTAGTTATTTAGTTATTTAGTTATTTAGTTATTTAGTTATTTAGTTATTTAGTTATTTAGTTATTTAGTTATTTAGTTATTTAGTTATTTAGTTATTTAGTTATTTAGTTATTTAGTTATTTAGTTATTTAGTTATTTAGTTATTTAGTTATTTAGTTATTTAGTTATTTAGTTATTTAGTTATTTAGTTATTTAGTTATTTAGTTATTTAGTTATTTAGTTATTTAGTTATTTAGTTATTTAGTTATTTAGTTATTTAGTTATTTAGTTATTTAGTTATTTAGTTATTTAGTTATTTAGTTATTTAGTTATTTAGTTATTTAGTTATTTAGTTATTTAGTTATTTAGTTATTTAGTTATTTAGTTATTTAGTTATTTAGTTATTTAGTTATTTAGTTATTTAGTTATTTAGTTATTTAGTTATTTAGTTATTTAGTTATTTAGTTATTTAGTTATTTAGTTATTTAGTTATTTAGTTATTTAGTTATTTAGTTATTTAGTTATTTAGTTATTTAGTTATTTAGTTATTTAGTTATTTAGTTATTTAGTTATTTAGTTATTTAGTTATTTAGTTATTTAGTTATTTAGTTATTTAGTTATTTAGTTATTTAGTTATTTAGTTATTTAGTTATTTAGTTATTTAGTTATTTAGTTATTTAGTTATTTAGTTATTTAGTTATTTAGTTATTTAGTTATTTAGTTATTTAGTTATTTAGTTATTTAGTTATTTAGTTATTTAGTTATTTAGTTATTTAGTTATTTAGTTATTTAGTTATTTAGTTATTTAGTTATTTAGTTATTTAGTTATTTAGTTATTTAGTTATTTAGTTATTTAGTTATTTAGTTATTTAGTTATTTAGTTATTTAGTTATTTAGTTATTTAGTTATTTAGTTATTTAGTTATTTAGTTATTTAGTTATTTAGTTATTTAGTTATTTAGTTATTTAGTTATTTAGTTATTTAGTTATTTAGTTATTTAGTTATTTAGTTATTTAGTTATTTAGTTATTTAGTTATTTAGTTATTTAGTTATTTAGTTATTTAGTTATTTAGTTATTTAGTTATTTAGTTATTTAGTTATTTAGTTATTTAGTTATTTAGTTATTTAGTTATTTAGTTATTTAGTTATTTAGTTATTTAGTTATTTAGTTATTTAGTTATTTAGTTATTTAGTTATTTAGTTATTTAGTTATTTAGTTATTTAGTTATTTAGTTATTTAGTTATTTAGTTATTTAGTTATTTAGTTATTTAGTTATTTAGTTATTTAGTTATTTAGTTATTTAGTTATTTAGTTATTTAGTTATTTAGTTATTTAGTTATTTAGTTATTTAGTTATTTAGTTATTTAGTTATTTAGTTATTTAGTTATTTAGTTATTTAGTTATTTAGTTATTTAGTTATTTAGTTATTTAGTTATTTAGTTATTTAGTTATTTAGTTATTTAGTTATTTAGTTATTTAGTTATTTAGTTATTTAGTTATTTAGTTATTTAGTTATTTAGTTATTTAGTTATTTAGTTATTTAGTTATTTAGTTATTTAGTTATTTAGTTATTTAGTTATTTAGTTATTTAGTTATTTAGTTATTTAGTTATTTAGTTATTTAGTTATTTAGTTATTTAGTTATTTAGTTATTTAGTTATTTAGTTATTTAGTTATTTAGTTATTTAGTTATTTAGTTATTTAGTTATTTAGTTATTTAGTTATTTAGTTATTTAGTTATTTAGTTATTTAGTTATTTAGTTATTTAGTTATTTAGTTATTTAGTTATTTAGTTATTTAGTTATTTAGTTATTTAGTTATTTAGTTATTTAGTTATTTAGTTATTTAGTTATTTAGTTATTTAGTTATTTAGTTATTTAGTTATTTAGTTATTTAGTTATTTAGTTATTTAGTTATTTAGTTATTTAGTTATTTAGTTATTTAGTTATTTAGTTATTTAGTTATTTAGTTATTTAGTTATTTAGTTATTTAGTTATTTAGTTATTTAGTTATTTAGTTATTTAGTTATTTAGTTATTTAGTTATTTAGTTATTTAGTTATTTAGTTATTTAGTTATTTAGTTATTTAGTTATTTAGTTATTTAGTTATTTAGTTATTTAGTTATTTAGTTATTTAGTTATTTAGTTATTTAGTTATTTAGTTATTTAGTTATTTAGTTATTTAGTTATTTAGTTATTTAGTTATTTAGTTATTTAGTTATTTAGTTATTTAGTTATTTAGTTATTTAGTTATTTAGTTATTTAGTTATTTAGTTATTTAGTTATTTAGTTATTTAGTTATTTAGTTATTTAGTTATTTAGTTATTTAGTTATTTAGTTATTTAGTTATTTAGTTATTTAGTTATTTAGTTATTTAGTTATTTAGTTATTTAGTTATTTAGTTATTTAGTTATTTAGTTATTTAGTTATTTAGTTATTTAGTTATTTAGTTATTTAGTTATTTAGTTATTTAGTTATTTAGTTATTTAGTTATTTAGTTATTTAGTTATTTAGTTATTTAGTTATTTAGTTATTTAGTTATTTAGTTATTTAGTTATTTAGTTATTTAGTTATTTAGTTATTTAGTTATTTAGTTATTTAGTTATTTAGTTATTTAGTTATTTAGTTATTTAGTTATTTAGTTATTTAGTTATTTAGTTATTTAGTTATTTAGTTATTTAGTTATTTAGTTATTTAGTTATTTAGTTATTTAGTTATTTAGTTATTTAGTTATTTAGTTATTTAGTTATTTAGTTATTTAGTTATTTAGTTATTTAGTTATTTAGTTATTTAGTTATTTAGTTATTTAGTTATTTAGTTATTTAGTTATTTAGTTATTTAGTTATTTAGTTATTTAGTTATTTAGTTATTTAGTTATTTAGTTATTTAGTTATTTAGTTATTTAGTTATTTAGTTATTTAGTTATTTAGTTATTTAGTTATTTAGTTATTTAGTTATTTAGTTATTTAGTTATTTAGTTATTTAGTTATTTAGTTATTTAGTTATTTAGTTATTTAGTTATTTAGTTATTTAGTTATTTAGTTATTTAGTTATTTAGTTATTTAGTTATTTAGTTATTTAGTTATTTAGTTATTTAGTTATTTAGTTATTTAGTTATTTAGTTATTTAGTTATTTAGTTATTTAGTTATTTAGTTATTTAGTTATTTAGTTATTTAGTTATTTAGTTATTTAGTTATTTAGTTATTTAGTTATTTAGTTATTTAGTTATTTAGTTATTTAGTTATTTAGTTATTTAGTTATTTAGTTATTTAGTTATTTAGTTATTTAGTTATTTAGTTATTTAGTTATTTAGTTATTTAGTTATTTAGTTATTTAGTTATTTAGTTATTTAGTTATTTAGTTATTTAGTTATTTAGTTATTTAGTTATTTAGTTATTTAGTTATTTAGTTATTTAGTTATTTAGTTATTTAGTTATTTAGTTATTTAGTTATTTAGTTATTTAGTTATTTAGTTATTTAGTTATTTAGTTATTTAGTTATTTAGTTATTTAGTTATTTAGTTATTTAGTTATTTAGTTATTTAGTTATTTAGTTATTTAGTTATTTAGTTATTTAGTTATTTAGTTATTTAGTTATTTAGTTATTTAGTTATTTAGTTATTTAGTTATTTAGTTATTTAGTTATTTAGTTATTTAGTTATTTAGTTATTTAGTTATTTAGTTATTTAGTTATTTAGTTATTTAGTTATTTAGTTATTTAGTTATTTAGTTATTTAGTTATTTAGTTATTTAGTTATTTAGTTATTTAGTTATTTAGTTATTTAGTTATTTAGTTATTTAGTTATTTAGTTATTTAGTTATTTAGTTATTTAGTTATTTAGTTATTTAGTTATTTAGTTATTTAGTTATTTAGTTATTTAGTTATTTAGTTATTTAGTTATTTAGTTATTTAGTTATTTAGTTATTTAGTTATTTAGTTATTTAGTTATTTAGTTATTTAGTTATTTAGTTATTTAGTTATTTAGTTATTTAGTTATTTAGTTATTTAGTTATTTAGTTATTTAGTTATTTAGTTATTTAGTTATTTAGTTATTTAGTTATTTAGTTATTTAGTTATTTAGTTATTTAGTTATTTAGTTATTTAGTTATTTAGTTATTTAGTTATTTAGTTATTTAGTTATTTAGTTATTTAGTTATTTAGTTATTTAGTTATTTAGTTATTTAGTTATTTAGTTATTTAGTTATTTAGTTATTTAGTTATTTAGTTATTTAGTTATTTAGTTATTTAGTTATTTAGTTATTTAGTTATTTAGTTATTTAGTTATTTAGTTATTTAGTTATTTAGTTATTTAGTTATTTAGTTATTTAGTTATTTAGTTATTTAGTTATTTAGTTATTTAGTTATTTAGTTATTTAGTTATTTAGTTATTTAGTTATTTAGTTATTTAGTTATTTAGTTATTTAGTTATTTAGTTATTTAGTTATTTAGTTATTTAGTTATTTAGTTATTTAGTTATTTAGTTATTTAGTTATTTAGTTATTTAGTTATTTAGTTATTTAGTTATTTAGTTATTTAGTTATTTAGTTATTTAGTTATTTAGTTATTTAGTTATTTAGTTATTTAGTTATTTAGTTATTTAGTTATTTAGTTATTTAGTTATTTAGTTATTTAGTTATTTAGTTATTTAGTTATTTAGTTATTTAGTTATTTAGTTATTTAGTTATTTAGTTATTTAGTTATTTAGTTATTTAGTTATTTAGTTATTTAGTTATTTAGTTATTTAGTTATTTAGTTATTTAGTTATTTAGTTATTTAGTTATTTAGTTATTTAGTTATTTAGTTATTTAGTTATTTAGTTATTTAGTTATTTAGTTATTTAGTTATTTAGTTATTTAGTTATTTAGTTATTTAGTTATTTAGTTATTTAGTTATTTAGTTATTTAGTTATTTAGTTATTTAGTTATTTAGTTATTTAGTTATTTAGTTATTTAGTTATTTAGTTATTTAGTTATTTAGTTATTTAGTTATTTAGTTATTTAGTTATTTAGTTATTTAGTTATTTAGTTATTTAGTTATTTAGTTATTTAGTTATTTAGTTATTTAGTTATTTAGTTATTTAGTTATTTAGTTATTTAGTTATTTAGTTATTTAGTTATTTAGTTATTTAGTTATTTAGTTATTTAGTTATTTAGTTATTTAGTTATTTAGTTATTTAGTTATTTAGTTATTTAGTTATTTAGTTATTTAGTTATTTAGTTATTTAGTTATTTAGTTATTTAGTTATTTAGTTATTTAGTTATTTAGTTATTTAGTTATTTAGTTATTTAGTTATTTAGTTATTTAGTTATTTAGTTATTTAGTTATTTAGTTATTTAGTTATTTAGTTATTTAGTTATTTAGTTATTTAGTTATTTAGTTATTTAGTTATTTAGTTATTTAGTTATTTAGTTATTTAGTTATTTAGTTATTTAGTTATTTAGTTATTTAGTTATTTAGTTATTTAGTTATTTAGTTATTTAGTTATTTAGTTATTTAGTTATTTAGTTATTTAGTTATTTAGTTATTTAGTTATTTAGTTATTTAGTTATTTAGTTATTTAGTTATTTAGTTATTTAGTTATTTAGTTATTTAGTTATTTAGTTATTTAGTTATTTAGTTATTTAGTTATTTAGTTATTTAGTTATTTAGTTATTTAGTTATTTAGTTATTTAGTTATTTAGTTATTTAGTTATTTAGTTATTTAGTTATTTAGTTATTTAGTTATTTAGTTATTTAGTTATTTAGTTATTTAGTTATTTAGTTATTTAGTTATTTAGTTATTTAGTTATTTAGTTATTTAGTTATTTAGTTATTTAGTTATTTAGTTATTTAGTTATTTAGTTATTTAGTTATTTAGTTATTTAGTTATTTAGTTATTTAGTTATTTAGTTATTTAGTTATTTAGTTATTTAGTTATTTAGTTATTTAGTTATTTAGTTATTTAGTTATTTAGTTATTTAGTTATTTAGTTATTTAGTTATTTAGTTATTTAGTTATTTAGTTATTTAGTTATTTAGTTATTTAGTTATTTAGTTATTTAGTTATTTAGTTATTTAGTTATTTAGTTATTTAGTTATTTAGTTATTTAGTTATTTAGTTATTTAGTTATTTAGTTATTTAGTTATTTAGTTATTTAGTTATTTAGTTATTTAGTTATTTAGTTATTTAGTTATTTAGTTATTTAGTTATTTAGTTATTTAGTTATTTAGTTATTTAGTTATTTAGTTATTTAGTTATTTAGTTATTTAGTTATTTAGTTATTTAGTTATTTAGTTATTTAGTTATTTAGTTATTTAGTTATTTAGTTATTTAGTTATTTAGTTATTTAGTTATTTAGTTATTTAGTTATTTAGTTATTTAGTTATTTAGTTATTTAGTTATTTAGTTATTTAGTTATTTAGTTATTTAGTTATTTAGTTATTTAGTTATTTAGTTATTTAGTTATTTAGTTATTTAGTTATTTAGTTATTTAGTTATTTAGTTATTTAGTTATTTAGTTATTTAGTTATTTAGTTATTTAGTTATTTAGTTATTTAGTTATTTAGTTATTTAGTTATTTAGTTATTTAGTTATTTAGTTATTTAGTTATTTAGTTATTTAGTTATTTAGTTATTTAGTTATTTAGTTATTTAGTTATTTAGTTATTTAGTTATTTAGTTATTTAGTTATTTAGTTATTTAGTTATTTAGTTATTTAGTTATTTAGTTATTTAGTTATTTAGTTATTTAGTTATTTAGTTATTTAGTTATTTAGTTATTTAGTTATTTAGTTATTTAGTTATTTAGTTATTTAGTTATTTAGTTATTTAGTTATTTAGTTATTTAGTTATTTAGTTATTTAGTTATTTAGTTATTTAGTTATTTAGTTATTTAGTTATTTAGTTATTTAGTTATTTAGTTATTTAGTTATTTAGTTATTTAGTTATTTAGTTATTTAGTTATTTAGTTATTTAGTTATTTAGTTATTTAGTTATTTAGTTATTTTAGTTATTTAGTTATTTAGTTATTTAGTTATTTAGTTATTTAGTTATTTAGTTATTTAGTTATTTAGTTATTTAGTTATTTAGTTATTTAGTTATTTAGTTATTTAGTTATTTAGTTATTTAGTTATTTAGTTATTTAGTTATTTAGTTATTTAGTTATTTAGTTATTTAGTTATTTAGTTATTTAGTTATTTAGTTATTTAGTTATTTAGTTATTTAGTTATTTAGTTATTTAGTTATTTAGTTATTTAGTTATTTAGTTATTTAGTTATTTAGTTATTTAGTTATTTAGTTATTTAGTTATTTAGTTATTTAGTTATTTAGTTATTTAGTTATTTAGTTATTTAGTTATTTAGTTATTTAGTTATTTAGTTATTTAGTTATTTAGTTATTTAGTTATTTAGTTATTTAGTTATTTAGTTATTTAGTTATTTAGTTATTTAGTTATTTAGTTATTTAGTTATTTAGTTATTTAGTTATTTAGTTATTTAGTTATTTAGTTATTTAGTTATTTAGTTATTTAGTTATTTAGTTATTTAGTTATTTAGTTATTTAGTTATTTAGTTATTTAGTTATTTAGTTATTTAGTTATTTAGTTATTTAGTTATTTAGTTATTTAGTTATTTAGTTATTTAGTTATTTAGTTATTTAGTTATTTAGTTATTTAGTTATTTAGTTATTTAGTTATTTAGTTATTTAGTTATTTAGTTATTTAGTTATTTAGTTATTTAGTTATTTAGTTATTTAGTTATTTAGTTATTTAGTTATTTAGTTATTTAGTTATTTAGTTATTTAGTTATTTAGTTATTTAGTTATTTAGTTATTTAGTTATTTAGTTATTTAGTTATTTAGTTATTTAGTTATTTAGTTATTTAGTTATTTAGTTATTTAGTTATTTAGTTATTTAGTTATTTAGTTATTTAGTTATTTAGTTATTTAGTTATTTAGTTATTTAGTTATTTAGTTATTTAGTTATTTAGTTATTTAGTTATTTAGTTATTTAGTTATTTAGTTATTTAGTTATTTAGTTATTTAGTTATTTAGTTATTTAGTTATTTAGTTATTTAGTTATTTAGTTATTTAGTTATTTAGTTATTTAGTTATTTAGTTATTTAGTTATTTAGTTATTTAGTTATTTAGTTATTTAGTTATTTAGTTATTTAGTTATTTAGTTATTTAGTTATTTAGTTATTTAGTTATTTAGTTATTTAGTTATTTAGTTATTTAGTTATTTAGTTATTTAGTTATTTAGTTATTTAGTTATTTAGTTATTTAGTTATTTAGTTATTTAGTTATTTAGTTATTTAGTTATTTAGTTATTTAGTTATTTAGTTATTTAGTTATTTAGTTATTTAGTTATTTAGTTATTTAGTTATTTAGTTATTTAGTTATTTAGTTATTTAGTTATTTAGTTATTTAGTTATTTAGTTATTTAGTTATTTAGTTATTTAGTTATTTAGTTATTTAGTTATTTAGTTATTTAGTTATTTAGTTATTTAGTTATTTAGTTATTTAGTTATTTAGTTATTTAGTTATTTAGTTATTTAGTTATTTAGTTATTTAGTTATTTAGTTATTTAGTTATTTAGTTATTTAGTTATTTAGTTATTTAGTTATTTAGTTATTTAGTTATTTAGTTATTTAGTTATTTAGTTATTTAGTTATTTAGTTATTTAGTTATTTAGTTATTTAGTTATTTAGTTATTTAGTTATTTAGTTATTTAGTTATTAGTTATTTAGTTATTTAGTTATTTAGTTATTTAGTTATTTAGTTATTTAGTTATTTAGTTATTTAGTTATTTAGTTATTTAGTTATTTAGTTATTTAGTTATTTAGTTATTTAGTTATTTAGTTATTTAGTTATTTAGTTATTTAGTTATTTAGTTATTTAGTTATTTAGTTATTTAGTTATTTAGTTATTTAGTTATTTAGTTATTTAGTTATTTAGTTATTTAGTTATTTAGTTATTTAGTTATTTAGTTATTTAGTTATTTAGTTATTTAGTTATTTAGTTATTTAGTTATTTAGTTATTTAGTTATTTAGTTATTTAGTTATTTAGTTATTTAGTTATTTAGTTATTTAGTTATTTAGTTATTTAGTTATTTAGTTATTTAGTTATTTAGTTATTTAGTTATTTAGTTATTTAGTTATTTAGTTATTTAGTTATTTAGTTATTTAGTTATTTAGTTATTTAGTTATTTAGTTATTTAGTTATTTAGTTATTTAGTTATTTAGTTATTTAGTTATTTAGTTATTTAGTTATTTAGTTATTTAGTTATTTAGTTATTTAGTTATTTAGTTATTTAGTTATTTAGTTATTTAGTTATTTAGTTATTTAGTTATTTAGTTATTTAGTTATTTAGTTATTTAGTTATTTAGTTATTTAGTTATTTAGTTATTTAGTTATTTAGTTATTTAGTTATTTAGTTATTTAGTTATTTAGTTATTTAGTTATTTAGTTATTTAGTTATTTAGTTATTTAGTTATTTAGTTTTAGTTATTTAGTTATTTAGTTATTTAGTTATTTAGTTATTTAGTTATTTAGTTATTTAGTTATTTAGTTATTTAGTTATTTAGTTTAGTTATTAGTTATTTAGTTATTTAGTTATTTAGTTATTTAGTTATTTAGTTATTTAGTTATTTAGTTATTTAGTTATTTAGTTATTTAGTTATTTAGTTATTTAGTTATTTAGTTATTTAGTTATTTAGTTATTTAGTTATTTAGTTATTTAGTTATTTAGTTATTTAGTTATTTAGTTATTTAGTTATTTAGTTATTTAGTTATTTAGTTATTTAGTTATTTAGTTATTTAGTTATTTAGTTATTTAGTTATTTAGTTATTTAGTTATTTAGTTATTTAGTTATTTAGTTATTTAGTTATTTAGTTATTTAGTTATTTAGTTATTTAGTTATTTAGTTATTTAGTTATTTAGTTATTTAGTTATTTAGTTATTTAGTTATTTAGTTATTTAGTTATTTAGTTATTTAGTTATTTAGTTATTTAGTTATTTAGTTATTTAGTTATTTAGTTATTTAGTTATTTAGTTATTTAGTTATTTAGTTATTTAGTTATTTAGTTATTTAGTTATTTAGTTATTTAGTTATTTAGTTATTTAGTTATTTAGTTATTTAGTTATTTAGTTATTTAGTTATTTAGTTATTTAGTTATTTAGTTATTTAGTTATTTAGTTATTTAGTTATTTAGTTATTTAGTTATTTAGTTATTTAGTTATTTAGTTATTTAGTTATTTAGTTATTTAGTTATTTAGTTATTTAGTTATTTAGTTATTTAGTTATTTAGTTATTTAGTTATTTAGTTATTTAGTTATTTAGTTATTTAGTTATTTAGTTATTTAGTTATTTAGTTATTTAGTTATTTAGTTATTTAGTTATTTAGTTATTTAGTTATTTAGTTATTTAGTTATTTAGTTATTTAGTTATTTAGTTATTTAGTTATTTAGTTATTTAGTTATTTAGTTATTTAGTTTCAGTTATTTAGTTATTTAGTTATTTAGTTATTTAGTTATTTAGTTATTTAGTTATTTAGTTATTTAGTTATTTAGTTATTTAGTTATTTAGTTATTTAGTTATTTAGTTATTTAGTTATTTAGTTATTTAGTTATTTAGTTATTTAGTTATTTAGTTATTTAGTTATTTAGTTATTTAGTTATTTAGTTATTTAGTTATTTAGTTATTTAGTTATTTAGTTATTTAGTTATTTAGTTATTTAGTTATTTAGTTATTTAGTTATTTAGTTATTTAGTTATTTAGTTATTTAGTTATTTAGTTATTTAGTTATTTAGTTATTTAGTTATTTAGTTATTTAGTTATTTAGTTATTTAGTTATTTAGTTATTTAGTTATTTAGTTATTTAGTTATTTAGTTATTAGTTATTTAGTTATTTAGTTATTTAGTTATTTAGTTATTTAGTTATTTAGTTATTTAGTTATTTAGTTATTTAGTTATTTAGTTATTTAGTTATTTAGTTATTTAGTTATTTTAGTTATTTAGTTATTTAGTTATTTAGTTATTTAGTTATTTAGTTATTTAGTTATTTAGTTATTTAGTTATTTAGTTATTTTAGTTATTTAGTTATTTAGTTATTTAGTTATTTAGTTATTTAGTTATTTAGTTATTTAGTTATTTAGTTATTTAGTTATTTAGTTATTTAGTTATTTAGTTATTTAGTTATTTAGTTATTTAGTTATTTAGTTATTTAGTTATTTAGTTATTTAGTTATTTAGTTATTTAGTTATTTAGTTATTTAGTTATTTAGTTATTTAGTTATTTAGTTATTTAGTTTATTTAGTTATTTAGTTATTTAGTTATTTAGTTATTTAGTTATTTAGTTATTTAGTTATTTAGTTATTTAGTTTTAGTTATTTAGTTATTTAGTTATTTAGTTATTTAGTTATTTAGTTATTTAGTTATTTAGTTATTTAGTTATTTAGTTATTTAGTTATTTAGTTATTTAGTTATTTAGTTATTTAGTTATTTAGTTATTTAGTTATTTAGTTATTTAGTTATTTAGTTATTTAGTTATTTAGTTATTTAGTTATTTAGTTATTTAGTTATTTAGTTATTTAGTTATTTAGTTATTTAGTTATTTAGTTATTTAGTTATTAGTTATTTAGTTATTTAGTTATTTAGTTATTTAGTTATTTAGTTATTTAGTTATTTAGTTATTTAGTTATTTAGTTATTTAGTTATTTAGTTATTTAGTTATTTAGTTATTTAGTTATTTGTTATTTAGTTATTTAGTTATTTAGTTATTTAGTTATTTAGTTATTTAGTTATTTAGTTATTTAGTTATTTAGTTATTTAGTTATTTAGTTATTTAGTTATTTAGTTATTTAGTTATTTAGTTATTTAGTTATTTAGTTATTTAGTTATTTAGTTATTTAGTTATTTAGTTATTTAGTTATTTAGTTATTTAGTTATTTAGTTATTTAGTTATTTAGTTATTTAGTTATTTAGTTATTTAGTTATTTAGTTATTTAGTTATTTAGTTATTTAGTTATTTAGTTATTTAGTTATTTAGTTATTTAGTTATTTAGTTATTTAGTTATTTAGTTATTTAGTTATTTAGTTATTTAGTTATTTAGTTATTTAGTTATTTAGTTATTTAGTTATTTAGTTATTTAGTTATTTAGTTATTTAGTTATTTAGTTATTTAGTTATTTAGTTATTTAGTTATTTAGTTATTTAGTTATTTAGTTATTTAGTTATTTAGTTATTTAGTTATTTAGTTATTTAGTTATTTAGTTATTTAGTTATTTAGTTATTTAGTTATTTAGTTATTTAGTTATTTAGTTATTTAGTTATTTAGTTAGTTTTAGTTATTTAGTTATTTAGTTATTTAGTTATTTAGTTATTTAGTTATTTAGTTATTTAGTTATTTAGTTATTTAGTTATTTAGTTATTTAGTTATTTAGTTATTTAGTTATTTAGTTATTTTGTTATTTAGTTATTTAGTTATTTAGTTATTTAGTTATTTAGTTATTTAGTTATTTAGTTATTTAGTTATTTAGTTATTTAGTTATTTAGTTATTTAGTTATTTAGTTATTTAGTTATTTAGTTATTTAGTTATTTAGTTATTTAGTTATTTAGTTATTTAGTTATTTAGTTATTTAGTTATTTAGTTATTTAGTTATTTAGTTATTTAGTTATTTAGTTATTTAGTTATTTAGTTATTTAGTTATTTAGTTATTTAGTTATTTAGTTATTTAGTTATTTAGTTATTTAGTTATTTAGTTATTTTAGTTATTTAGTTATTTAGTTATTTAGTTATTTAGTTATTTAGTTATTTAGTTATTTAGTTATTTAGTTATTTAGTTATTTAGTTATTTAGTTATTTAGTTATTTAGTTATTTAGTTATTTTGTTATTTAGTTATTTAGTTATTTAGTTATTTAGTTATTTAGTTATTTAGTTATTAGTATTTAGTTATTTAGTTATTTAGTTATTTAGTTATTTAGTTATTTAGTTATTTAGTTATTTAGTTATTTAGTTATTTAGTTATTTAGTTATTTAGTTATTTAGTTATTTAGTTATTTAGTTATTTAGTTATTTAGTTATTTAGTTATTTAGTTATTTAGTTATTTAGTTATTTAGTTATTTAGTTATTTAGTTATTTAGTTATTTAGTTATTTAGTTATTTAGTTATTTAGTTATTTAGTTATTTAGTTATTTAGTTATTTAGTTATTTAGTTATTTAGTTATTTAGTTATTTAGTTATTTAGTTATTTAGTTATTTAGTTATTTAGTTATTTAGTTATTTAGTTATTTAGTTATTTAGTTAATTAGTTATTTAGTTATTTAGTTATTTAGTTATTTAGTTATTTAGTTATTTAGTTATTTAGTTATTTAGTTATTTAGTTATTTAGTTATTTAGTTATTTAGTTATTTAGTTATTTAGTTATTTAGTTATTTAGTTATTTAGTTATTTAGTTATTTAGTTATTTAGTTATTTAGTTATTTAGTTATTTAGTTATTTAGTTATTTAGTTATTTAGTTATTTAGTTATTTAGTTATTTAGTTATTTAGTTATTTAGTTATTTAGTTATTTAGTTATATTTAGTTATTTAGTTATTAGTTATTTAGTTATTTAGTTATTTAGTTATTTAGTTATTTAGTTATATTTAGTTATTTAGTTATTTAGTTATTTAGTTATTTAGTTATTTAGTTATTTAGTTATTTAGTTATTTAGTTATTTAGTTATTTAGTTATTTAGTTATTTAGTTATTTAGTTATTTAGTTATTTAGTTATTTAGTTATTTAGTTATTTAGTTATTTAGTTATTTAGTTATTTTAGTTATTTAGTTATTTAGTTATTTAGTTATTTAGTTATTTAGTTATTTAGTTATTTAGTTATTTAGTTATTTAGTTATTTAGTTATTTAGTTATTTAGTTATTAGTTATTTAGTTATTTAGTTATTTAGTTATTTAGTTATTTAGTTATTTAGTTATTTAGTTATTTAGTTATTTAGTTATTTAGTTATTTAGTTATTTAGTTATTTAGTTATTTAGTTATTTAGTTATTTAGTTATTTAGTTATTTAGTTATTTAGTTATTTAGTTATTTAGTTATTTAGTTATTTAGTTATTTAGTTATTTAGTTATTTAGTTATTTAGTTATTTAGTTATTTAGTTATTTAGTTATTTAGTTATTTAGTTATTTAGTTATTTAGTTATTTAGTTATTTAGTTATTTAGTTATTTAGTTTTTAGTTATTTAGTTATTTAGTTATTTAGTTATTTAGTTATTTAGTTATTTAGTTATTTAGTTATTTAGTTATTTAGTTTATTTAGTTATTTAGTTATTTAGTTATTTAGTTATTTAGTTATTTAGTTATTTAGTTATTTAGTTTTATTTAGTTATTTAGTTATTTAGTTATTTAGTTATTTAGTTATTTAGTTATTTAGTTTATTTAGTTATTTAGTTATTTAGTTATTTAGTTATTTAGTTATTTAGTTATTTAGTTATTTAGTTATTTAGTTTATTTAGTTATTTAGTTATTTAGTTATTTAGTTATTTAGTTATTTAGTTATTTAGTTATTTAGTTATTTAGTTATTTAGTTATTTAGTTATTTAGTTATTTAGTTATTTAGTTATTTAGTTATTTAGTTATTTAGTTATTTAGTTATTTAGTTATTTAGTTATTTGCTATTTAGTTATTTAGTTATTAGTATTAGTTATTTATTATTTAGTTATTTAGTTATTTAGTTATTTAGTTATTTAGTTATTTAGTTATTTAGTTATTTAGTTATTTAGTTATTTAGTTATTTAGTTATTTAGTTATTTAGTTATTTAGTTATTTAGTTATTTAGTTATTTAGTTATTTAGTTATTTAGTTATTTAGTTATTTAGTTATTTAGTTATTTAGTTATTTAGTTATTTAGTTATTTAGTTATTTAGTTATTTAGTTATTTAGTTATTTAGTTATTTAGTTATTTAGTTATTTAGTTATTTAGTTATTTAGTTATTTAGTTATTTAGTTATTTAGTTATTTAGTTATTTAGTTATTTAGTTATTTAGTTATTTAGTTATTTAGTTATTTAGTTATTTAGTTATTTAGTTATTTAGTTATTTAGTTATTTAGTTATTTAGTTATTTAGTTATTTAGTTATTTAGTTATTTAGTTATTTAGTTATTTAGTTATTTAGTTATTTAGTTATTTGTTATTTAGTTATTTAGTTATTTTGTTATTTAGTTATTTAGTTATTTAGTTATTTAGTTATTTAGTTATTTAGTTATTTAGTTATTTAGTTATTTAGTTATTTAGTTATTTTAGTTATTTAGTTATTTAGTTATTTAGTTATTTAGTTATTTAGTTATTTAGTTATTTAGTTATTTAGTTATTTAGTTATTTAGTTATTTAGTTATTTAGTTATTTAGTTATTTAGTTATTTAGTTATTTGTTATTTAGTTATTTAGTTATTTAGTTATTTAGTTATTTAGTTATTTAGTTATTTAGTTATTTAGTTATTTAGTTATTTAGTTATTTAGTTATTTAGTTATTTAGTTATTTAGTTATTTAGTTATTTAGTTATTTAGTTATTTAGTTATTTTGTTATTTAGTTATTTAGTTATTTAGTTATTTAGTTATTTAGTTATTTGTTATTTAGTTATTTAGTTATTTAGTTATTTATTTTATGTTATTTTAGTTATTTAGTTATTTAGTTATTTAGTTATTTAGTTATTTAGTTATTTAGTTATTAGTTATTTAGTTATTTAGTTATTTAGTTATTTAGTTATTTAGTTATTTTAGTTATTTAGTTATTTAGTTATTTAGTTATTTAGTTATTTAGTTATTTAGTTATTTAGTTATTTAGTTATTTAGTTATTTAGTTATTTAGTTATTTAGTTATTTAGTTATTTAGTTATTTAGTTATTTAGTTATTTAGTTATTTAGTTATTTAGTTATTTAGTTATTTAGTTATTTAGTTATTTAGTTATTTAGTTATTTAGTTATTTAGTTATTTAGTTATTTAGTTATTTAGTTATTTAGTTATTTAGTTATTTAGTTATTTAGTTATTTAGTTATTTAGTTATTTAGTTATTTAGTTATTTAGTTTTATTTAGTTATTTAGTTATTAGTTATTTAGTTATTTAGTTATTTAGTTATTTAGTTATTTAGTTATTTAGTTATTTAGTTATTTAGTTATTTAGTTATTTAGTTATTTAGTTATTTAGTTATTTAGTTATTTAGTTATTTAGTTATTTAGTTATTTAGTTATTTAGTTATTTAGTTATTTAGTTATTTAGTTATTTAGTTATTTAGTTATTTAGTTATTTAGTTATTTAGTTATTTAGTTATTTAGTTATTTAGTTATTTAGTTATTTAGTTTTTGTTATTTAGTTATTTAGTTATTTAGTTATTTAGTTATTTAGTTATTTAGTTATTTAGTTATTTAGTTATTTAGTTATTTAGTTATTTAGTTATTTAGTTATTTAGTTTATTTAGTTATTTAGTTATTTAGTTATTTAGTTATTTAGTTATTTAGTTATTTAGTTATTTAGTTATTTAGTTATTTAGTTATTTAGTTATTTAGTTATTTAGTTATTTAGTTATTTAGTTATTTAGTTATTTAGTTATTTAGTTATTTAGTTATTAGTTATTTAGTTATTTAGTTATTTAGTTATTTAGTTATTTAGTTATTTAGTTATTTAGTTATTTAGTTATTTAGTTATTTAGTTATTTAGTTATTTAGTTATTTAGTTATTTAGTTATTTAGTTATTTAGTTATTTAGTTATTTAGTTATTTAGTTATTTAGTTATTTAGTTATTTAGTTATTTAGTTATTTAGTTATTAGTTATTTAGTTATTTAGTTATTTAGTTATTTAGTTATTTAGTTATTTAGTTATTTAGTTATTTAGTTATTTAGTTATTTTGTTATTTAGTTATTTAGTTATTTTGTTTATTTAGTTATTTAGTTATTTAGTTATTTAGTTATTTAGTTATTTAGTCTATTTAGTTATTTAGTTATTTAGTTATTTAGTTATTTAGTTATTTAGTTATTTAGTTATTTAGTTATTTAGTTATTTAGTTATTTAGTTATTTAGTTATTTAGTTATTTAGTTATTTAGTTATTTAGTTATTTAGTTATTTAGTTATTTAGTTATTTAGTTATTTAGTTATTTAGTTATTTAGTTATTTAGTTATTTAGTTATTTAGTTATTTAGTTATTTAGTTATTTAGTTATTTAGTTATTAGTTATTTAGTTATTTAGTTATTTAGTTATTTAGTTATTTAGTTATTTAGTTATTTAGTTATTTAGTTATTTAGTATTTAGTTATTTAGTTATTTAGTTATTTAGTTATTTAGTTATTTAGTTATTTAGTTATTTAGTATTTAGTTATTTAGTTATTAGTATGTAGTTATTTAGTTATTTAGTTATTTAGTTATTTAGTTATTTAGTTATTTAGTTATTTAGTTATTTAGTTATTTAGTTATTTAGTTATTTAGTTATTTAGTTATTTAGTCTATTTAGTTATTTAGTTATTTAGTTATTTAGTTATTTAGTTATTTAGTTATTTAGTTATTTAGTTTTTAGTTATTTAGTTATTTAGTTATTTAGTTATTTAGTTATTTAGTTATTTAGTTATTTTAGTTATTTAGTTATTTAGTTTATTTAGTTATTTAGTTATTAGTTATTTAGTTATTTAGTTATTTAGTTATTAGTTATTTAGTTATTTAGTTATTTAGTTATTTAGTGTATTAGTTATTTAGTTATTTAGTTATTTAGTTATTTAGTTATTTAGTTATTTAGTTATTTAGTTATTTAGTTATTTAGTTATTTAGTTATTTAGTTATTTAGTTATTTAGTTATTTAGTTATTTAGTTATTTAGTTATTTAGTTATTTAGTTATCTAGTTATTTAGTTATTTAGTTATTTAGTTATTTAGTTATTTAGTTATTTAGTTATTTAGTTACTTTAGTTATTTAGTTATTTAGTTATTTAGTCTATTTAGTATATTTAGTCTATTTAGTTATTTAGTTATTTAGTTTATTTAGTTATTTAGTTATTTAGTTATTTAGTTATTTAGTTATTTAGTTATTTAGTTATTTAGTTATTTAGTTATTTAGTTATTTAGTTATTTAGTTATTTAGTTATTTAGTTATTTAGTTATTTAGTTATTTAGTTATTTAGTTATTTAGTTATTTAGTTATTTAGTTATTTAGTTATTTAGTTATTTAGTTATTTAGTTATTTAGTTATTTAGTTATTTAGTTATTTAGTTATTTAGTTATTTAGTTATTTAGTTATTTAGTTATTTAGTTATTTAGTTATTTAGTTATTTAGTTATTTAGTTATTTAGTTATTTAGTTATTTAGTTATTTAGTTATTTAGTTATTTAGTTATTTAGTTATTTAGTTATTTAGTTATTTAGTTATTTAGTTATTTAGTTATTTAGTTATTTAGTTATTTAGTTATTTAGTTATTTAGTTATTTAGTTATTTAGTTATTTAGTTATTTAGTTATTTAGTTATTTAGTTATTTAGTTATTTAGTTATTTAGTTATTTAGTTATTTAGTTATTTAGTTATTTAGTTATTTAGTTATTTAGTTATTTAGTTATTTAGTTATTTAGTTATTTAGTTATTTAGTTATTTAGTTATTTAGTTATTTAGTTATTTAGTTATTTAGTTATTTAGTTATTTAGTTATTTAGTTATTTAGTTATTTAGTTATTTAGTTATTTAGTTATTTAGTTATTTAGTTATTTAGTTATTTAGTTATTTAGTTATTTAGTTATTTAGTTATTTAGTTATTTAGTTATTTAGTTATTTAGTTATTTAGTTATTTAGTTATTTAGTTATTTAGTTATTTAGTTATTTAGTTATTTAGTTATTTAGTTATTTAGTTATTTAGTTATTTAGTTATTTAGTTATTTAGTTATTTAGTTATTTAGTTATTTAGTTATTTAGTTATTTAGTTATTTAGTTATTTAGTTATTTAGTTATTTAGTTATTTAGTTATTTAGTTATTTAGTTATTTAGTTATTTAGTTATTTAGTTATTTAGTTATTTAGTTATTTAGTTATTTAGTTATTTAGTTATTTAGTTATTTAGTTATTTAGTTATTTAGTTATTTAGTTATTTAGTTATTTAGTTATTTAGTTATTTAGTTATTTAGTTATTTAGTTATTTAGTTATTTAGTTATTTAGTTATTTAGTTATTTAGTTATTTAGTTATTTAGTTATTTAGTTATTTAGTTATTTAGTTATTTAGTTATTTAGTTATTTAGTTATTTAGTTATTTAGTTATTTAGTTATTTAGTTATTTAGTTATTTAGTTATTTAGTTATTTAGTTATTTAGTTATTTAGTTATTTAGTTATTTAGTTATTTAGTTATTTAGTTATTTAGTTATTTAGTTATTTAGTTATTTAGTTATTTAGTTATTTAGTTATTTAGTTATTTAGTTATTTAGTTATTTAGTTATTTAGTTATTTAGTTATTTAGTTATTTAGTTATTTAGTTATTTAGTTATTTAGTTATTTAGTTATTTAGTTATTTAGTTATTTAGTTATTTAGTTATTTAGTTATTTAGTTATTTAGTTATTTAGTTATTTAGTTATTTAGTTATTTAGTTATTTAGTTATTTAGTTATTTAGTTATTTAGTTATTTAGTTATTTAGTTATTTAGTTATTTAGTTATTTAGTTATTTAGTTATTTAGTTATTTAGTTATTTAGTTATTTAGTTATTTAGTTATTTAGTTATTTAGTTATTTAGTTATTTAGTTATTTAGTTATTTAGTTATTTAGTTATTTAGTTATTTAGTTATTTAGTTATTTAGTTATTTAGTTATTTAGTTATTTAGTTATTTAGTTATTTAGTTATTTAGTTATTTAGTTATTTAGTTATTTAGTTATTTAGTTATTTAGTTATTTAGTTATTTAGTTATTTAGTTATTTAGTTATTTAGTTATTTAGTTATTTAGTTATTTAGTTATTTAGTTATTTAGTTATTTAGTTATTTAGTTATTTAGTTATTTAGTTATTTAGTTATTTAGTTATTTAGTTATTTAGTTATTTAGTTATTTAGTTATTTAGTTATTTAGTTATTTAGTTATTTAGTTATTTAGTTATTTAGTTATTTAGTTATTTAGTTATTTAGTTATTTAGTTATTTAGTTATTTAGTTATTTAGTTATTTAGTTATTTAGTTATTTAGTTATTTAGTTATTTAGTTATTTAGTTATTTAGTTATTTAGTTATTTAGTTATTTAGTTATTTAGTTATTTAGTTATTTAGTTATTTAGTTATTTAGTTATTTAGTTATTTAGTTATTTAGTTATTTAGTTATTTAGTTATTTAGTTATTTAGTTATTTAGTTATTTAGTTATTTAGTTATTTAGTTATTTAGTTATTTAGTTATTTAGTTATTTAGTTATTTAGTTATTTAGTTATTTAGTTATTTAGTTATTTAGTTATTTAGTTATTTAGTTATTTAGTTATTTAGTTATTTAGTTATTTAGTTATTTAGTTATTTAGTTATTTAGTTATTTAGTTATTTAGTTATTTAGTTATTTAGTTATTTAGTTATTTAGTTATTTAGTTATTTAGTTATTTAGTTATTTAGTTATTTAGTTATTTAGTTATTTAGTTATTTAGTTATTTAGTTATTTAGTTATTTAGTTATTTAGTTATTTAGTTATTTAGTTATTTAGTTATTTAGTTATTTAGTTATTTAGTTATTTAGTTATTTAGTTATTTAGTTATTTAGTTATTTAGTTATTTAGTTATTTAGTTATTTAGTTATTTAGTTATTTAGTTATTTAGTTATTTAGTTATTTAGTTATTTAGTTATTTAGTTATTTAGTTATTTAGTTATTTAGTTATTTAGTTATTTAGTTATTTAGTTATTTAGTTATTTAGTTATTTAGTTATTTAGTTATTTAGTTATTTAGTTATTTAGTTATTTAGTTATTTAGTTATTTAGTTATTTAGTTATTTAGTTATTTAGTTATTTAGTTATTTAGTTATTTAGTTATTTAGTTATTTAGTTATTTAGTTATTTAGTTATTTAGTTATTTAGTTATTTAGTTATTTAGTTATTTAGTTATTTAGTTATTTAGTTATTTAGTTATTTAGTTATTTAGTTATTTAGTTATTTAGTTATTTAGTTATTTAGTTATTTAGTTATTTAGTTATTTAGTTATTTAGTTATTTAGTTATTTAGTTATTTAGTTATTTAGTTATTTAGTTATTTAGTTATTTAGTTATTTAGTTATTTAGTTATTTAGTTATTTAGTTATTTAGTTATTTAGTTATTTAGTTATTTAGTTATTTAGTTATTTAGTTATTTAGTTATTTAGTTATTTAGTTATTTAGTTATTTAGTTATTTAGTTATTTAGTTATTTAGTTATTTAGTTATTTAGTTATTTAGTTATTTAGTTATTTAGTTATTTAGTTATTTAGTTATTTAGTTATTTAGTTATTTAGTTATTTAGTTATTTAGTTATTTAGTTATTTAGTTATTTAGTTATTTAGTTATTTAGTTATTTAGTTATTTAGTTATTTAGTTATTTAGTTATTTAGTTATTTAGTTATTTAGTTATTTAGTTATTTAGTTATTTAGTTATTTAGTTATTTAGTTATTTAGTTATTTAGTTATTTAGTTATTTAGTTATTTAGTTATTTAGTTATTTAGTTATTTAGTTATTTAGTTATTTAGTTATTTAGTTATTTAGTTATTTAGTTATTTAGTTATTTAGTTATTTAGTTATTTAGTTATTTAGTTATTTAGTTATTTAGTTATTTAGTTATTTAGTTATTTAGTTATTTAGTTATTTAGTTATTTAGTTATTTAGTTATTTAGTTATTTAGTTATTTAGTTATTTAGTTATTTAGTTATTTAGTTATTTAGTTATTTAGTTATTTAGTTATTTAGTTATTTAGTTATTTAGTTATTTAGTTATTTAGTTATTTAGTTATTTAGTTATTTAGTTATTTAGTTATTTAGTTATTTAGTTATTTAGTTATTTAGTTATTTAGTTATTTAGTTATTTAGTTATTTAGTTATTTAGTTATTTAGTTATTTAGTTATTTAGTTATTTAGTTATTTAGTTATTTAGTTATTTAGTTATTTAGTTATTTAGTTATTTAGTTATTTAGTTATTTAGTTATTTAGTTATTTAGTTATTTAGTTATTTAGTTATTTAGTTATTTAGTTATTTAGTTATTTAGTTATTTAGTTATTTAGTTATTTAGTTATTTAGTTATTTAGTTATTTAGTTATTTAGTTATTTAGTTATTTAGTTATTTAGTTATTTAGTTATTTAGTTATTTAGTTATTTAGTTATTTAGTTATTTAGTTATTTAGTTATTTAGTTATTTAGTTATTTAGTTATTTAGTTATTTAGTTATTTAGTTATTTAGTTATTTAGTTATTTAGTTATTTAGTTATTTAGTTATTTAGTTATTTAGTTATTTAGTTATTTAGTTATTTAGTTATTTAGTTATTTAGTTATTTAGTTATTTAGTTATTTAGTTATTTAGTTATTTAGTTATTTAGTTATTTAGTTATTTAGTTATTTAGTTATTTAGTTATTTAGTTATTTAGTTATTTAGTTATTTAGTTATTTAGTTATTTAGTTATTTAGTTATTTAGTTATTTAGTTATTTAGTTATTTAGTTATTTAGTTATTTAGTTATTTAGTTATTTAGTTATTTAGTTATTTAGTTATTTAGTTATTTAGTTATTTAGTTATTTAGTTATTTAGTTATTTAGTTATTTAGTTATTTAGTTATTTAGTTATTTAGTTATTTAGTTATTTAGTTATTTAGTTATTTAGTTATTTAGTTATTTAGTTATTTAGTTATTTAGTTATTTAGTTATTTAGTTATTTAGTTATTTAGTTATTTAGTTATTTAGTTATTTAGTTATTTAGTTATTTAGTTATTTAGTTATTTAGTTATTTAGTTATTTAGTTATTTAGTTATTTAGTTATTTAGTTATTTAGTTATTTAGTTATTTAGTTATTTAGTTATTTAGTTATTTAGTTATTTAGTTATTTAGTTATTTAGTTATTTAGTTATTTAGTTATTTAGTTATTTAGTTATTTAGTTATTTAGTTATTTAGTTATTTAGTTATTTAGTTATTTAGTTATTTAGTTATTTAGTTATTTAGTTATTTAGTTATTTAGTTATTTAGTTATTTAGTTATTTAGTTATTTAGTTATTTAGTTATTTAGTTATTTAGTTATTTAGTTATTTAGTTATTTAGTTATTTAGTTATTTAGTTATTTAGTTATTTAGTTATTTAGTTATTTAGTTATTTAGTTATTTAGTTATTTAGTTATTTAGTTATTTAGTTATTTAGTTATTTAGTTATTTAGTTATTTAGTTATTTAGTTATTTAGTTATTTAGTTATTTAGTTATTTAGTTATTTAGTTATTTAGTTATTTAGTTATTTAGTTATTTAGTTATTTAGTTATTTAGTTATTTAGTTATTTAGTTATTTAGTTATTTAGTTATTTAGTTATTTAGTTATTTAGTTATTTAGTTATTTAGTTATTTAGTTATTTAGTTATTTAGTTATTTAGTTATTTAGTTATTTAGTTATTTAGTTATTTAGTTATTTAGTTATTTAGTTATTTAGTTATTTAGTTATTTAGTTATTTAGTTATTTAGTTATTTAGTTATTTAGTTATTTAGTTATTTAGTTATTTAGTTATTTAGTTATTTAGTTATTTAGTTATTTAGTTATTTAGTTATTTAGTTATTTAGTTATTTAGTTATTTAGTTATTTAGTTATTTAGTTATTTAGTTATTTAGTTATTTAGTTATTTAGTTATTTAGTTATTTAGTTATTTAGTTATTTAGTTATTTAGTTATTTAGTTATTTAGTTATTTAGTTATTTAGTTATTTAGTTATTTAGTTATTTAGTTATTTAGTTATTTAGTTATTTAGTTATTTAGTTATTTAGTTATTTAGTTATTTAGTTATTTAGTTATTTAGTTATTTAGTTATTTAGTTATTTAGTTATTTAGTTATTTAGTTATTTAGTTATTTAGTTATTTAGTTATTTAGTTATTTAGTTATTTAGTTATTTAGTTATTTAGTTATTTAGTTATTTAGTTATTTAGTTATTTAGTTATTTAGTTATTTAGTTATTTAGTTATTTAGTTATTTAGTTATTTAGTTATTTAGTTATTTAGTTATTTAGTTATTTAGTTATTTAGTTATTTAGTTATTTAGTTATTTAGTTATTTAGTTATTTAGTTATTTAGTTATTTAGTTATTTAGTTATTTAGTTATTTAGTTATTTAGTTATTTAGTTATTTAGTTATTTAGTTATTTAGTTATTTAGTTATTTAGTTATTTAGTTATTTAGTTATTTAGTTATTTAGTTATTTAGTTATTTAGTTATTTAGTTATTTAGTTATTTAGTTATTTAGTTATTTAGTTATTTAGTTATTTAGTTATTTAGTTATTTAGTTATTTAGTTATTTAGTTATTTAGTTATTTAGTTATTTAGTTATTTAGTTATTTAGTTATTTAGTTATTTAGTTATTTAGTTATTTAGTTATTTAGTTATTTAGTTATTTAGTTATTTAGTTATTTAGTTATTTAGTTATTTAGTTATTTAGTTATTTAGTTATTTAGTTATTTAGTTATTTAGTTATTTAGTTATTTAGTTATTTAGTTATTTAGTTATTTAGTTATTTAGTTATTTAGTTATTTAGTTATTTAGTTATTTAGTTATTTAGTTATTTAGTTATTTAGTTATTTAGTTATTTAGTTATTTAGTTATTTAGTTATTTAGTTATTTAGTTATTTAGTTATTTAGTTATTTAGTTATTTAGTTATTTAGTTATTTAGTTATTTAGTTATTTAGTTATTTAGTTATTTAGTTATTTAGTTATTTAGTTATTTAGTTATTTAGTTATTTAGTTATTTAGTTATTTAGTTATTTAGTTATTTAGTTATTTAGTTATTTAGTTATTTAGTTATTTAGTTATTTAGTTATTTAGTTATTTAGTTATTTAGTTATTTAGTTATTTAGTTATTTAGTTATTTAGTTATTTAGTTATTTAGTTATTTAGTTATTTAGTTATTTAGTTATTTAGTTATTTAGTTATTTAGTTATTTAGTTATTTAGTTATTTAGTTATTTAGTTATTTAGTTATTTAGTTATTTAGTTATTTAGTTATTTAGTTATTTAGTTATTTAGTTATTTAGTTATTTAGTTATTTAGTTATTTAGTTATTTAGTTATTTAGTTATTTAGTTATTTAGTTATTTAGTTATTTAGTTATTTAGTTATTTAGTTATTTAGTTATTTAGTTATTTAGTTATTTAGTTATTTAGTTATTTAGTTATTTAGTTATTTAGTTATTTAGTTATTTAGTTATTTAGTTATTTAGTTATTTAGTTATTTAGTTATTTAGTTATTTAGTTATTTAGTTATTTAGTTATTTAGTTATTTAGTTATTTAGTTATTTAGTTATTTAGTTATTTAGTTATTTAGTTATTTAGTTATTTAGTTATTTAGTTATTTAGTTATTTAGTTATTTAGTTATTTAGTTATTTATTTAGTTATTTAGTTATTTAGTTATTTAGTTATTTGTTATTTAGTTATTTAGTTATTTAGTTATTAGTTTTAGTTATTTAGTTATTTAGTTATTTAGTTATTAGTTATTTAGTTATTTAGTTATTTAGTTATTTAGTTATTTAGTTATTTAGTTATTTAGTTAGTTTAGTTAGTTTAGTTATTTAGTTATTTAGTTATTTAGTTATTTAGTTATTTAGTTATTTAGTTATTTAGTTATTTAGTTATTTAGTTATTTAGTTATTTAGTTATTTAGTTTTTAGTTATTTAGTTATTTAGTTATTTAGTTATTTTAGTTATTTAGTTATTTAGTTATTTAGTTATTTAGTTATTTAGTTATTTAGTATTTAGTTATTTAGTTATTTAGTTATTAGTTATTTAGTTATTTAGTTATTTAGTTATTTAGTTATTTAGTTATTTAGTTATTTAGTTATTTAGTTATTTAGTTATTTAGTTATTTAGTTATTTAGTTATTTAGTTATTTAGTTATTTAGTTATTTAGTTATTTAGTTATTTAGTTATTTAGTTATTTAGTTATTTAGTTATTTAGTTATTTAGTTATTTAGTTATTTAGTTATTTAGTTATTTAGTTATTTAGTTATTTAGTTATTTAGTTATTTAGTTATTAGTTATTTAGTTATTTAGTTATTTAGTTATTTAGTTATTTAGTTATTAGTTATTTAGTATTAGTTATTTAGTTATTTAGTTATTTAGTTATTTAGTTATTAGTTATTTAGTTATTTAGTTATTTAGTTATTTAGTTAATTAGTTATTTAGTTATTTAGTTATTTAGTTATTTAGTTATTTAGTTATTTAGTTATTTAGTTATTTAGTTATTTAGTTATTTAGTATTTAGTTATTTAGTTATTTAGTTATTTAGTTATTTAGTTATTAGTTATTTAGTTATTTAGTTATTTAGTTATTTAGTTATTTAGTTATTTAGTTATTTAGTTATTTAGTTATTTAGTTATATTTTAGTTATTTAGTTATTTAGTTATTTAGTTATTTAGTTATTTAGTTATTTAGTTATTTAGTTATTTAGTTATTTAGTTATTAGTTATTTAGTTATTTAGTTAATTTAGTTATTTAGTTATTTAGTTATTTAGTTATTTAGTTATTTAGTTATTTAGTTATTTAGTTATTTAGTTAATTTAGTTTTTTAGTTATTTAGTTATTTAGTTATTTAGGTTATTTAGTTATTTAGTTATTTAGTTATTTAGTTATTTAGTTATTTCGTATTTAGTTATTTAGTTATTTAGTTATTTAGTTATTTAGTTATTTAGTTATTTAGTTATTTAGTTATTTAGTTATTTAGTTATTTAGTTATTTAGTTATTTAGTTATTTTAGTTATTTAGTTATTTAGTTATTTAGTTATTTAGTTATTTAGTTATTTAGTTATTTAGTTATTTAGTTATTTAGTTATTTAGTTATTTAGTTATTTAGTTATTTAGTTATTTAGTTATTTAGTTATTTAGTTATTTAGTTATTTAGTTATTTAGTTATTTAGTTATTTAGTTATTTAGTTATTTAGTTATTTAGTTATTTAGTTATTTAGTTATTTAGTTATTTAGTTATTTAGTTATTTAGTTATTTAGTTATTTAGTTATTTAGTTAGTTATTTAGTTATTTAGTTATTTAGTTATTTAGTTATTTAGTTATTTAGTTATTTAGTTATTTAGTTATTTAGTTATTTAGTTATTTAGTATATTTAGTTATTTAGTTATTTAGTTATTTAGTTATTTAGTTATTTAGTTATTTAGTTATTTAGTTATTTAGTTATTTAGTTATTAGTTATTTAGTTATTTAGTTATTTAGTTATTTAGTTATTTAGTTATTTAGTTATTTAGTTATTTAGTTATTTAGTTATTTAGTTATTTAGTTATTTAGTTATTTAGTTATTTAGTTATTTAGTTATTTAGTTATTTAGTTATTTAGTTATTTAGTTATTTAGTTATTTAGTTATTTAGTTATTTAGTTATTTAGTTATTTAGTTATTTAGTTATTTAGTTATTTAGTTATTTAGTTATTTAGTTATTTAGTTATTTAGTTATTTAGTTATTTAGTTATTTAGTTATTTAGTTATTTAGTTATTTAGTTATTTAGTTATTTAGTTATTTAGTTATTTAGTTATTTAGTTATTTAGTTATTTAGTTATTTAGTTATTTAGTTATACTTAGTTATTTAGTTATTTAGTTATTTAGTTATTTAGTTATTTAGTTATTTAGTTATTTAGTTATTTAGTTATTTAGTTATTTAGTTATTTAGTTATTTAGTTATTTAGTTATTTAGTTATTTAGTTATTTAGTTATTTAGTTATTTAGTTATTTAGTTATTTAGTTATTTAGTTATTTAGTTATTTAGTTATTTAGTTATTTAGTTATTTAGTTATTTAGTTATTTAGTTATTTAGTTATTAGTTATTTAGTTATTTAGTTATTTAGTTATTTAGTTATTTAGTTATTTAGTTATTTAGTTATTTAGTTATTTAGTTATTTAGTTATTTAGTTATTTAGTTATTTAGTTATTTAGTTATTTAGTTATTTAGTTATTTAGTTATTTAGTTATTTAGTTATTTAGTTATTTAGTTATTTAGTTATTTAGTTATTTAGTTATTAGTTATTTAGTTATTTAGGTATTTAGTTATTTAGTTATTTAGTTATTTAGTTATTTAGTTATTTAGTTATTTAGTTATTTAGTTATTTAGTTATTTAGTTATTAGTTATTTAGTTATTTAGTTATTTAGTTATTAGTAGTTATTTAGTTATTTAGTTATTTAGTTATTTAGTTATTTAGTTATTTAGTTATTTAGTATTTATTATTTAGTTATTTAGTTATTTAGTTATTTAGTTATTTAGTTATTTAGTTATTAGTTTTTAGTTATTTAGTTATTTAGTTATTTAGTTATTTAGTTATTTAGTTATTTTAGTTATTTAGTTATTTAGTTATTTAGTTATTTAGTTATTTAGTTATTTAGTTATTTAGTTATTTAGTTATTTAGTTATTTAGTTATTAGTTATTTAGTTATTTAGTTATTTAGTTATTTAGTTATTTAGTTATTTAGTTATTTAGTTATTTAGTTATTTAGTTATTTAGTTATTTAACTTATTTAGTTATTTAGTTATTTAGTTATTTAGTTATTTAGTTATTTAGTTATTAGTATTTAGTTATTTAGTTATTTAGTTATTTAGTTATTTAGTTATTTAGTTATTTAGTTATTTAGTTATTTAGTTATTTAGTTATTTAGTTATTTAGTTATTTAGTTATTTAGTTATTTAGTTATTTAGTTATTTAGTTATTTAGTTATTTAGTTATTTAGTTATTTAGTTATTTAGTTATTTAGTTATTTAGTTATTTAGTTATTAGTTATTTAGTTATTTAGTTATTTAGTTATTTAGTTATTTAGTTATTTAGTTATTTAGTTATTTAGTTATTTAGTTATTTAGTTATTTAGTTATTTAGTTATTTAGTTATTTAGTTATTTAGTTATTTAGTTATTTAGTTATTTAGTTATTTAGTTATTTAGTTATTTAGTTATTTAGTTATTTAGTTATTTAGTTATTTAGTTATTTAGTTATTTAGTTATTTAGTTATTTAGTTATTTAGTTATTTAGTTATTTAGTTATTTAGTTATTTAGTTATTTAGTTATTTAGTTATTAGTTATTTAGTTATTTAGTTATTTAGTTATTTAGTTATTTAGTTATTTAGTTATTTAGTTATTTAGTTATTTAGTTATTTAGTTATTTAGTTATTTAGTTATTTAGTTATTTAGTTATTTAGTTATTTAGTTATTTAGTTATTTAGTTATTTAGTTATTTAGTTATTTAGTTATTTAGTTATTTAGTTATTTAGTTATTTAGTTATTTAGTTATTTAGTTATTTAGTTATTTAGTTATTTAGTTATTTAGTTATTTAGTTATTTAGTTATTTAGTTATTTAGTTATTTAGTTATTTAGTTATTAGTTATTTAGTTATTTAGTTATTTAGTTATTTAGTTATTTAGTTATTTAGTATTTAGTTATTTAGTTATTTAGTTATTTAGTTATTTAGTTATTTAGTTATTTAGTTATTTAGTTATTTAGTTATTTAGTTATTTTAGTTATATAGTTATTTAGTTATTTAGTTATTTAGTATTTAGTTATTTAGTTATTTAGTTATTTAGTTATTTAGTTATTTAGTTATTTAGTTATTTAGTTATTTAGTTATTTAGTTATTTAGTTATTTAGTTATTTAGTTATTTAGTTATTTAGTTATTTAGTTATTTAGTTATTTAGTTATTTAGTTATTTAGTTATTTAGTTATTTAGTTATTTTAGTTATTTAGTTATTTAGTTTATTTAGTTATTTAGTTATTTAGTTATTTAGTTATTAGTTATTTAGTTATTTAGTTATTTAGTTATTTAGTTATAGTTATTTAGTTATTTAGTTATTTAGTTATTAGTTATTTAGTTATTTAGTTATTTAGTTATTTAGTTATTTAGTTATTTAGTTATTTAGTTATTTAGTTATTTAGTTATTTAGTTATTTAGTATTTAGTTATTTAGTTATTTAGTTATTTAGTTATTTAGTTATTTAGTTATTTAGTTATTTAGTTATTTAGTTATTTAGTTATTTAGTTATTTAGTTATTTAGTTATTTAGTTATTTAGTTATTAGTTATTTAGTTATAGTTATTTAGTTATTTAGTTATTTAGTTATTTAGTTATTTAGTTATTTAGTTATTTAGTTATTTAGTTATTTAGTTATTTAGTTATTTAGTTATTTAGTTATTTAGTTATTTATAGTTATTTAGTTATTTAGTTATTTAGTTATTAGTTATTTAGTTATTTAGTTATTTAGTTATTTAGTTATTTAGTTATTTAGTTATTTAGTTATTTAGTTATTTAGTTATTTAGTTATTTAGTTATTTTAGTTATTTAGTTATTTAGTTATTTAGTTTATTTAGTTATTTAGTTATTTAGTTATTTAGTTATTTAGTTATTTAGTTATTTAGTTATTTAGTTATTTGGTTATTTAGTTATTTAGTTATTTAGTATTTAGTTATTTAGTTATTTAGTTATTTAGTTATTTAGTTATTTGTTAGTTATTTAGTTATTTAGTTATTTAGTTATTTAGTTATTTAGTTATTTAGTTATTAGTTATTAGTTATTTAGTTATTTAGTTATTATTTAGTTATTTAGTTATTAGTATTAGTTATTAGTTATTTAGTTATTTAGTTATTTAGTTTTTAGTATTTAGTTATTTAGTTATTTAGTTATTTAGTTATTTAGTTATTTAGTTATTTAGTTATTTAGTTATTTAGTTATTTAGTTTTATTATTATAGTTATTTAGTTATTTAGTTATTTAGTTATTTAGTTATTTAGTTATTTAGTTATTTAGTTATTTAGTTATTTAGTTATTTAGTTATTTAGTTATTTAGTTATTTAGTTATTTAGTTATTTAGTTATTTAGTTATTTAGTTATTTAGTTATTTAGTTATTTAGTTATTTAGTTATTTAGTTATTTAGTTATTTAGTTATTTAGTTATTTAGTTATTTAGTTATTTAGTTATTTAGTTATTTAGTTATTTGTATTAGTTATTTAGTTATTTAGTTATTTAGTTATTTAGTATTTAGTTATTTAGTTATTTAGTTATTTAGTTATTTAGTTATTTAGTTATTTAGTTAGTTTTAGTTATTTAGTTATTTAGTTATTTAGTTATTTAGTTATTTAGTTATTATTTAGTTATTTAGTTATTTAGTTATTTAGTTATTTAGTTATTTAGTTATTTAGTTATTTAGTTATTTAGTTATTTAGTTATTTAGTTATTTAGTTATTTAGTTATTTAGTTATTTAGTTATTTAGTTATTTAGTTATTTAGTTATTTAGTTATTTAGTTATTTAGTTATTTAGTTATTTAGTTATTTAGTTATTTAGTTATTTAGTTATTTAGTTATTTAGTTATTTAGTTATTTAGTTATTAGTTATTTAGTAGTTATTTAGTTATTTAGTTATTTAGTTATTTAGTTATTTAGTTATTTAGTTATTTAGTTATTTAGTTATTTAGTTATTTAGTTATTTAGTTATTTAGTTATTTAGTTATTTAGTTATTTAGTTATTTAGTTATTAGTTATTTAGTTATTTAGTTATTTAGTTATTTAGTTATTTAGTTATTTAGTTATTTAGTTATTTAGTATAGTTATTTAGTTATTTAGTTATTTAGTTATTTAGTTATTTAGTTATTTAGTTATTTAGTTATTTAGTTATTTAGTTATTTAGTTATTTAGTTATTTAGTTATTTAGTTATTTAGTTATTTAGTTATTTAGTTATTTAGTTATTTAGTTATTTAGTTATTTAGTTATTTAGTTATTTAGTTATTTAGTTATTTAGTTATTAGTTATTTAGTTATTTAGTTATTTAGTTATTTAGTTATTTAGTTATTTAGTTATTTAGTTATTTAGTTATTTAGTTATTTAGTTATTTAGTTATTTAGTTATTTAGTTATTTAGTTATATTAGTTATTTAGTTTATTTAGTTATTTAGTTATTTAGTTATTTAGTTATTTAGTTATTTAGTTATTTAGTTATTTAGTTATTTATATTTATTTAGTTATTTAGTTATTTAGTTATTTAGTTATTTAGTTATTTAGTATTTAGTTATTTAGTTATTTAGTTATTTAGTTATTTAGTTATTTAGTTATTTAGTTATTTAGTTATTTAGTTATTTAGTTATTTAGTTATTTAGTTATTTAGTTATTTAGTTATTTAGTTATTTAGTTTAGTTATTTAGTTATTTAGTTATTTAGTTATTTAGTTATTAGTTATTTAGTTATTTAGTTATTTAGTTATTTAGTTATTTAGGTATTTAGTTATTTAGTTATTTAGTTATTTAGTTATTTAGTTATTTAGTTATTTAGTTATTTAGTTATTTAGTTATTTAGTTATTTAGTTATTTAGTTATTATTTAGTTATTTAGTTATTTAGTTATTTAGTTATTTAGTTATTTAGTTATTTAGTTATTTAGTTATTTAGTTATTTAGTTATTTAGTTATTTAGTTATTTAGTTATTTAGTTATTTAGTTATTTAGTTATTTAGTTATTTAGTTATTTAGTTATTAGTTATTTAGTTATTTAGTTATTAGTTATTTAGTTATTTAGTTATTTAGTTATTTAGTTATTTAGTTATTTAGTTATTTAGTTATTAGTTATTATTTTAGTTATTTAGTTATTTAGTTATTTAGTTATTTAGTTATTTAGTTATTTAGTTATTTAGTTATTTAGTTATTAGTTATTTAGTTATTTAGTTATTTAGTTATTTAGTTATTTAGTTATTTAGTTATTTAGTTATTTAGTTATTTAGTTATTTAGTTATTTAGTTATTTAGTTATTTAGTTATTTAGTTATTTAGTTATTTAGTTATTTAGTTATTTAGTTATTTAGTTATTTAGATTTCTTAAGTTATTTAGTTATTAGTTATTTAGTTATTTTAGTTATTTAGTTATTTAGTTATTTAAGTTATTTAGTTATTTAGTTATTTAGTTATTTAGTTATTTAGTTATTTAGTTATTTAGTTATTTAGTTATTTAGTTATTTAGTTATTTAGTTATTTAGTTATTTAGTAATTTAGTTATTAATATTTAGTTATTAGTTATTTAGTTATTTAGTTATTTAGTTATTTAGTTATTTAGTTATTAAGTTATTTGTTATTAGTTATTTAGTTATTTAGTTATTTAGTTATTTAGTTATTTAGTTATAGTTTTTAGTTATTTAGTTATTTAGTTATTTAGTATTAGTTATTTAGTTATTTAGTTATTTAGTTATTTAGTTATTTCGTTATTTAGTATTAGTATTTAGTTATTTAGTTATTTAGTTATTTAGTTATTAGTATTTAGTTATTAAGTTATTTAGTTATTTAGTTATTTAGTTATTTAGTTATTTAGTTATTTAGTTATTTAGTTATTTAGTTATTTAGTTATTTAGTTATTAGTTATTTAGTTATTTAGTTATTTAGTTATTTAGTTATTTAGTTATTTAGTTATTTAGTTATTTAGTTATTTAGTTATTTAGTTATTTTTAGTTATTAAGTTATTTAGTTATTTAGTTATTTAGTTATTTAGTTATATTTAGTTATTTAGTATTTAGTTATTTAGTTATTTAGTTATTTAGTTCTTTAGTTATTTAGTTATTTAGTTATTAGTTATTTAGTTATTTAGTTATTTAGTTATTTAGTTATTTAGTATTTAGTTATTTTAGTTATTATTAGTTATTTAGTTATTTAGTTATTTAGTTATTTAGTTATTTAGTTATTTAGTTATTTAGTTATTTAGTTATTTAGTTATTTAGTTATTTAGTTATTTAGTTATTTAGTTATTTAGTTATTTAGTTATTTAGTTATTTAGTTATTTAGTTATTTAGTTATTTAGTTATTTAGTTATTAGTTATTTAGTTATTTAGTTATTTAGTTATTTAGTTATTTAGTTATTTAGTTATTTAGTTATTTAGTTATTTAGTTATTTAGTTATTTAGTTATTTAGTTATTTAGTTATTTAGTTATTTAGTTATTTAGTTATTTAGTTATTTAGTTATTTAGTTATTTAGTTATTTAGTTATTTAGTTATTTAGTTATTTAGTTATTTAGTTATTTAGTTATTTAGTTATTTATTATTAGTTATTTAGTTATTTAGTTATTTAGTTATTTAGTTATTTAGTTATTTAGTTATTTAGTTATTTAGTTATTTAGTTATTTAGTTATTTAGTATTTAGTTATTTAGTTATTTAGTTATTTAGTTATTTAGTTATTTAGTTATTTAGTTATTTAGTTATTTAGTATTTAGTTATTTAGATATTTAGTTATTTAGTTATTTAGTTATTTAGTTATTTAGTTATTTAGTTATTTAGTTATTTAGTTATTTAGTTATTTAGTTATTTAGTTATTTAGTTATTTAGTTATTTAGTTATTTAGTTATTTAGTTATTTAGTTATTTAGTTATTTAGTATTTAGTTATTTAGTTATTAGTTATTTAGTTATTTAGTTATTTAGTTATTTAGTTATTTAGTTATTTAGTATTAGTATTTAGTTATTTAGTATTAGTTATTTAGTTATTTAGTTATTTAGTTATTTAGTTATTTAGTTATTAGTTATTTAGTTATTTAGTATTTAGTTATTTAGTTATTTAGTTATTTAGTTATTTAGTTATTTAGTTATTAGTTATTTAGTTATTTAGTTATTTAGTTATTTAGTTATTTAGTTATTATTAGTTATTTAGTTATTTAGTTATTTAGTTATTTAGTTATTTAGTTATTTAGTTATTTAGTTATTTAGTTATTTAGTTATTTAGTTATTTAGTTATTTAGTTATTTAGTTATTTAGTTATTTAGTTATTTAGTTATTTAGTTATTTAGTTATTTAGTTTTAGTTATTAGTTATTTATATTTAGTTATTTAGTTATTTATTATTTAGTTTATTTTTAGTTATTTAGTTATTTAGTTATTTAGTTATTTAGTTATTTAGTTTATTTAGTTATTTAGTTATTTAGTTATTAGTTATTAGTTATTTAGTTATTTAGTTATTTAGTTAGTTTAGTTATTTAGTTATTTAGTTATTTAGTTATTTAGTTATTTAGATATTTAGTTATTTAGTTATTTAGTTATTTAGTTATTTAGTTATTTAGTTATTTAGTTATTTAGTTAATTTAGTTATTTAGTATTTAGTTATTTAGTTATTTAGTTATTTAGTTATTTAGTTATTTTATATTTAAGTTATTTAGTTATTTAGTTATTTAGTTATTTAGTTATTTAGTTATTTAGTTATTTAGTTATTTTGTTATTTAGTTATTTAGTTATTTAGTTATTTAGTTATACAGTTATTTAGTTATTTAGTTATTTAGTTATTTAGTTATTTAGTTATTTAGTTATTTAGTTATTTAGTTATTTAGTTATTTAGTTATTTAGTTATTTAGTTATTTAGTTATTTAGTTATTTAGTTATTTAGTTATTTAGTTATTTAGTTATTTAGTTATTTAGTTATTTAGTTATTTAGTTATTTAGTTATTTAGTTATTTAGTTATTTAGTTATTTAGTTATTTAGTTATTTAGTTATTTAGTTATTTAGTTATTTAGTTATTTAGTTATTTAGTTATTTAGTTATTTAGTTATTTAGTTATTTAGTTATTTAGTTATTTAGTTATTTAGTTATTTAGTTATTTAGTTATTTAGTTATTTAGTTATTTAGTTATTTAGTTATTTAGTTATTTAGTTATTTAGTTATTTAGTTATTTAGTTATTTAGTTATTTAGTTATTTAGTTATTTAGTTATTTAGTTATTTAGTTATTTAGTTATTTAGTTATTTAGTTATTTAGTTATTTAGTTATTTAGTTATTTAGTTATTTAGTTATTTAGTTATTTAGTTATTTAGTTATTTAGTTATTTAGTTATTTAGTTATTTAGTTATTTAGTTATTTAGTTATTTAGTTATTTAGTTATTTAGTTATTTAGTTATTTAGTTATTTAGTTATTTAGTTATTTAGTTATTTAGTTATTTAGTTATTTAGTTATTTAGTTATTTAGTTATTTAGTTATTTAGTTATTTAGTTATTTAGTTATTTAGTTATTTAGTTATTTAGTTATTTAGTTATTTAGTTATTTAGTTATTTAGTTATTTATTAGTTATTTAGTTATTTAGTTATTTAGTTATTTAGTTATTTAGTTATTTAGTTATTTAGTTATTTAGTTATTTAGTTATTTAGTTATTTAGTTATTTAGTTATTTAGTTATTTAGTTATTTAGTTATTTAGTTTTTAGTTATTTAGTTATTGAGTTATTTAGTTATTTAGTTATTTAGTTATTTAGTTATTTAGTTATTTAGTTATTTAGTTATTTAGTTATTTAGTTATTTAGTTATTTAGTTATTTAGTTATTTATTTATTTAGTTATTTAGTTATTTAGTTATTTAGTTTATTTAGTTATTTAGTTATTTAGTTATTTAGTTATTTAGTTATTTAGTTATTTAGTTATTTAGTTATTTAGTTATTTAGTTATTTAGTTATTTAGTTATTTAGTTATTTAGTTATTTAGTTATTTAGTTATTTAGTTATTTAGTTATTTAGTTATTTAGTTATTTAGTTATTTAGTTATTTAGTTATTTAGTTATTTAGTTATTTAGTTATTTAGTTATTTAGTTATTTAGTTATTTAGTTATTTAGTTATTTAGTTATTTAGTTATTTAGTTAGTTTAGTTATTTAGTTATTTAGTTATTTAGTTATTTAGTTATTTTGTTATTTAGTTATTTATTTATTTAGTTATTTTGTTATTTAGTTATTTAGTTATTTAGTTATTTAGTTATTTAGTTATTTAGTTATTTAGTTATTTAGTTATTTAGTTATTTAGTTATTTAGTTATTTAGTTATTTAGTTATTTAGTTATTTAGTTATTTAGTTATTTAGTTATTTAGTTATTTAGTTATTTAGTTATTTAGTTATTTAGTTATTTAGTTATTTAGTTATTTAGTTATTTAGTTATTTAGTTATTTAGTTATTTAGTTATTTAGTTATTTAGTTATTTAGTTATTTAGTTATTTAGTTATTTAGTTATTTAGTTATTTAGTTATTTAGTTATTTAGTTATTTAGTTATTTAGTTATTTAGTTATTTAGTTATTTAGTTATTTAGTTATTTAGTTATTTAGTTATTTAGTTATTTAGTTATTTAGTTATTTAGTTATTTAGTTATTTAGTTATTTAGTTATTTAGTTATTTAGTTATTTAGTTATTTAGTTATTTAGTTATTTAGTTATTTAGTTATTTAGTTATTTAGTTATTTAGTTATTTAGTTATTTAGTTATTTAGTTATTTAGTTATTTAGTTATTTAGTTATTTAGTTATTTAGTTATTTAGTTATTTAGTTATTTAGTTATTTAGTTATTTAGTTATTTAGTTATTTAGTTATTTAGTTATTTAGTTATTTAGTTATTTAGTTATTTAGTTATTTAGTTATTTAGTTATTTAGTTATTTAGTTATTTAGTTATTTAGTTATTTAGTTATTTAGTTATTTAGTTATTTAGTTATTTAGTTATTTAGTTATTTAGTTATTTAGTTATTTAGTTATTTAGTTATTTAGTTATTTAGTTATTTAGTTATTTAGTTATTTAGTTATTTAGTTATTTAGTTATTTAGTTATTTAGTTATTTAGTTATTTAGTTATTTAGTTATTTAGTTATTTAGTTATTTAGTTATTTAGTTATTTAGTTATTTAGTTATTTAGTTATTTAGTTATTTAGTTATTTAGTTATTTAGTTATTTAGTTATTTAGTTATTTAGTTATTTAGTTATTTAGTTATTTAGTTATTTAGTTATTTAGTTATTTAGTTATTTAGTTATTTAGTTATTTAGTTATTTAGTTATTTAGTTATTTAGTTATTTAGTTATTTAGTTATTTAGTTATTTAGTTATTTAGTTATTTAGTTATTTAGTTATTTAGTTATTTAGTTATTTAGTTATTTAGTTATTTAGTTATTTAGTTATTTAGTTATTTAGTTATTTAGTTATTTAGTTATTTAGTTATTTAGTTATTTAGTTATTTAGTTATTTAGTTATTTAGTTATTTAGTTATTTAGTTATTTAGTTATTTAGTTATTTAGTTATTTAGTTATTTAGTTATTTAGTTATTTAGTTATTTAGTTATTTAGTTATTTAGTTATTTAGTTATTTAGTTATTTAGTTATTTAGTTATTTAGTTATTTAGTTATTTAGTTATTTAGTTATTTAGTTATTTAGTTATTTAGTTATTTAGTTATTTAGTTATTTAGTTATTTAGTTATTTAGTTATTTAGTTATTTAGTTATTTAGTTATTTAGTTATTTAGTTATTTAGTTATTTAGTTATTTAGTTATTTAGTTATTTAGTTATTTAGTTATTTAGTTATTTAGTTATTTAGTTATTTAGTTATTTAGTTATTTAGTTATTTAGTTATTTAGTTATTTAGTTATTTAGTTATTTAGTTATTTAGTTATTTAGTTATTTAGTTATTTAGTTATTTAGTTATTTAGTTATTTAGTTATTTAGTTATTTAGTTATTTAGTTATTTAGTTATTTAGTTATTTAGTTATTTAGTTATTTAGTTATTTAGTTATTTAGTTATTTAGTTATTTAGTTATTTAGTTATTTAGTTATTTAGTTATTTAGTTATTTAGTTATTTAGTTATTTAGTTATTTAGTTATTTAGTTATTTAGTTATTTAGTTATTTAGTTATTTAGTTATTTAGTTATTTAGTTATTTAGTTATTTAGTTATTTAGTTATTTAGTTATTTAGTTATTTAGTTATTTAGTTATTTAGTTATTTAGTTATTTAGTTATTTAGTTATTTAGTTATTTAGTTATTTAGTTATTTAGTTATTTAGTTATTTAGTTATTTAGTTATTTAGTTATTTAGTTATTTAGTTATTTAGTTATTTAGTTATTTAGTTATTTAGTTATTTAGTTATTTAGTTATTTAGTTATTTAGTTATTTAGTTATTTAGTTATTTAGTTATTTAGTTATTTAGTTATTTAGTTATTTAGTTATTTAGTTATTTAGTTATTTAGTTATTTAGTTATTTAGTTATTTAGTTATTTAGTTATTTAGTTATTTAGTTATTTAGTTATTTAGTTATTTAGTTATTTAGTTATTTAGTTATTTAGTTATTTAGTTATTTAGTTATTTAGTTATTTAGTTATTTAGTTATTTAGTTATTTAGTTATTTAGTTATTTAGTTATTTAGTTATTTAGTTATTTAGTTATTTAGTTATTTAGTTATTTAGTTATTTAGTTATTTAGTTATTTAGTTATTTAGTTATTTAGTTATTTAGTTATTTAGTTATTTAGTTATTTAGTTATTTAGTTATTTAGTTATTTAGTTATTTAGTTATTTAGTTATTTAGTTATTTAGTTATTTAGTTATTTAGTTATTTAGTTATTTAGTTATTTAGTTATTTAGTTATTTAGTTATTTAGTTATTTAGTTATTTAGTTATTTAGTTATTTAGTTATTTAGTTATTTAGTTATTTAGTTATTTAGTTATTTAGTTATTTAGTTATTTAGTTATTTAGTTATTTAGTTATTTAGTTATTTAGTTATTTAGTTATTTAGTTATTTAGTTATTTAGTTATTTAGTTATTTAGTTATTTAGTTATTTAGTTATTTAGTTATTTAGTTATTTAGTTATTTAGTTATTTAGTTATTTAGTTATTTAGTTATTTAGTTATTTAGTTATTTAGTTATTTAGTTATTTAGTTATTTAGTTATTTAGTTATTTAGTTATTTAGTTATTTAGTTATTTAGTTATTTAGTTATTTAGTTATTTAGTTATTTAGTTATTTAGTTATTTAGTTATTTAGTTATTTAGTTATTTAGTTATTTAGTTATTTAGTTATTTAGTTATTTAGTTATTTAGTTATTTAGTTATTTAGTTATTTAGTTATTTAGTTATTTAGTTATTTAGTTATTTAGTTATTTAGTTATTTAGTTATTTAGTTATTTAGTTATTTAGTTATTTAGTTATTTAGTTATTTAGTTATTTAGTTATTTAGTTATTTAGTTATTTAGTTATTTAGTTATTTAGTTATTTAGTTATTTAGTTATTTAGTTATTTAGTTATTTAGTTATTTAGTTATTTAGTTATTTAGTTATTTAGTTATTTAGTTATTTAGTTATTTAGTTATTTAGTTATTTAGTTATTTAGTTATTTAGTTATTTAGTTATTTAGTTATTTAGTTATTTAGTTATTTAGTTATTTAGTTATTTAGTTATTTAGTTATTTAGTTATTTAGTTATTTAGTTATTTAGTTATTTAGTTATTTAGTTATTTAGTTATTTAGTTATTTAGTTATTTAGTTATTTAGTTATTTAGTTATTTAGTTATTTAGTTATTTAGTTATTTAGTTATTTAGTTATTTAGTTATTTAGTTATTTAGTTATTTAGTTATTTAGTTATTTAGTTATTTAGTTATTTAGTTATTTAGTTATTTAGTTATTTAGTTATTTAGTTATTTAGTTATTTAGTTATTTAGTTATTTAGTTATTTAGTTATTTAGTTATTTAGTTATTTAGTTATTTAGTTATTTAGTTATTTAGTTATTTAGTTATTTAGTTATTTAGTTATTTAGTTATTTAGTTATTTAGTTATTTAGTTATTTAGTTATTTAGTTATTTAGTTATTTAGTTATTTAGTTATTTAGTTATTTAGTTATTTAGTTATTTAGTTATTTAGTTATTTAGTTATTTAGTTATTTAGTTATTTAGTTATTTAGTTATTTAGTTATTTAGTTATTTAGTTATTTAGTTATTTAGTTATTTAGTTATTTAGTTATTTAGTTATTTAGTTATTTAGTTATTTAGTTATTTAGTTATTTAGTTATTTAGTTATTTAGTTATTTAGTTATTTAGTTATTTAGTTATTTAGTTATTTAGTTATTTAGTTATTTAGTTATTTAGTTATTTAGTTATTTAGTTATTTAGTTATTTAGTTATTTAGTTATTTAGTTATTTAGTTATTTAGTTATTTAGTTATTTAGTTATTTAGTTATTTAGTTATTTAGTTATTTAGTTATTTAGTTATTTAGTTATTTAGTTATTTAGTTATTTAGTTATTTAGTTATTTAGTTATTTAGTTATTTAGTTATTTAGTTATTTAGTTATTTAGTTATTTAGTTATTTAGTTATTTAGTTATTTAGTTATTTAGTTATTTAGTTATTTAGTTATTTAGTTATTTAGTTATTTAGTTATTTAGTTATTTAGTTATTTAGTTATTTAGTTATTTAGTTATTTAGTTATTTAGTTATTTAGTTATTTAGTTATTTAGTTATTTAGTTATTTAGTTATTTAGTTATTTAGTTATTTAGTTATTTAGTTATTTAGTTATTTAGTTATTTAGTTATTTAGTTATTTAGTTATTTAGTTATTTAGTTATTTAGTTATTTAGTTATTTAGTTATTTAGTTATTTAGTTATTTAGTTATTTAGTTATTTAGTTATTTAGTTATTTAGTTATTTAGTTATTTAGTTATTTAGTTATTTAGTTATTTAGTTATTTAGTTATTTAGTTATTTAGTTATTTAGTTATTTAGTTATTTAGTTATTTAGTTATTTAGTTATTTAGTTATTTAGTTATTTAGTTATTTAGTTATTTAGTTATTTAGTTATTTAGTTATTTAGTTATTTAGTTATTTAGTTATTTAGTTATTTAGTTATTTAGTTATTTAGTTATTTAGTTATTTAGTTATTTAGTTATTTAGTTATTTAGTTATTTAGTTATTTAGTTATTTAGTTATTTAGTTATTTAGTTATTTAGTTATTTAGTTATTTAGTTATTTAGTTATTTAGTTATTTAGTTATTTAGTTATTTAGTTATTTAGTTATTTAGTTATTTAGTTATTTAGTTATTTAGTTATTTAGTTATTTAGTTATTTAGTTATTTAGTTATTTAGTTATTTAGTTATTTAGTTATTTAGTTATTTAGTTATTTAGTTATTTAGTTATTTAGTTATTTAGTTATTTAGTTATTTAGTTATTTAGTTATTTAGTTATTTAGTTATTTAGTTATTTAGTTATTTAGTTATTTAGTTATTTAGTTATTGCTATTTAGTTATTTAGTTATTTAGTTATTTAGTTATTTAGTTATTTAGTTATTTAGTTATTTAGTTATTTAGTTATTTAGTTATTTAGTTATTTAGTTATTTAGTTATTTAATTATTTAGTTATTTAGTTATTTAGTTATTTAGTTATTTAGTTATTTAGTTATTTAGTTATTTAGTTATTTAGTTATTTAGTTATTTAGTTATTTAGTTATTTAGTTATTTAGTTATTTAGTTATTTAGTTATTTAGTTATTTAGTTATTTAGTTATTTAGTTATTTAGTTATTTAGTTATTTAGTTATTTAGTTATTTAGTTATTTAGTTATTTAGTTATTTAGTTATTTAGTTATTTAGTTATTTAGTTATTTAGTTATTTAGTTATTTAGTTATTTAGTTATTTAGTTATTTAGTTATTTAGTTATTTAGTTATTTAGTTATTTAGTTATTTAGTTATTTAGTTATTTAGTTATTTAGTTATTTAGTTATTTAGTTATTTAGTTATTTAGTTATTTAGTTATTTAGTTATTTAGTTATTTAGTTATTTAGTTATTTAGTTATTTAGTTATTTAGTTATTTAGTTATTTAGTTATTTAGTTATTTAGTTATTTAGTTATTTAGTTATTTAGTTATTTAGTTATTTAGTTATTTAGTTATTTAGTTATTTAGTTATTTAGTTATTTAGTTATTTAGTTATTTAGTTATTTAGTTATTTAGTTATTTAGTTATTTAGTTATTTAGTTATTTAGTTATTTAGTTATTTAGTTATTTAGTTATTTAGTTATTTAGTTATTTAGTTATTTAGTTATTTAGTTATTTAGTTATTTAGTTATTTAGTTATTTAGTTATTTAGTTATTTAGTTATTTAGTTATTTAGTTATTTAGTTATTTAGTTATTTAGTTATTTAGTTATTTAGTTATTTAGTTATTTAGTTATTTAGTTATTTAGTTATTTAGTTATTTAGTTATTTAGTTATTTAGTTATTTAGTTATTTAGTTATTTAGTTATTTAGTTATTTAGTTATTTAGTTATTTAGTTATTTAGTTATTTAGTTATTTAGTTATTTAGTTATTTAGTTATTTAGTTATTTAGTTATTTAGTTATTTAGTTATTTAGTTATTTAGTTATTTAGTTATTTAGTTATTTAGTTATTTAGTTATTTAGTTATTTAGTTATTTAGTTATTTAGTTATTTAGTTATTTAGTTATTTAGTTATTTAGTTATTTAGTTATTTAGTTATTTAGTTATTTAGTTATTTAGTTATTTAGTTATTTAGTTATTTAGTTATTTAGTTATTTAGTTATTTAGTTATTTAGTTATTTAGTTATTTAGTTATTTAGTTTAGTTATTTAGTTATTTAGTTATTTAGTTATTTAGTTATTTAGTTATTTAGATTTTTTAGTTATTTAGTTATTTAGTTATTTAGTTATTTAGTTATTTAGTTATTTAGTTATTTAGTTATTTAGTTATTTAGTTATTTAGTTATTTAGTTATTTAGTTATTTAGTTATTTAGTTTATTTAGTTATTTAGTTATTTAGTTATTTAGTTATTTAGTTATTTAGTTATTTAGTTATTTATTTATTTAGTTATTTAGTTATTTAGTTATTTAGTTATTTAGTTATTTAGTTTATTTAGTTATTTAGTTATTTAGTTATTTAGTTATTTAGTTATTTAGTTATTTAGTTATTTAGTTATTTAGTTATTTAGTTATTTAGTTATTTAGTTATTTAGTTATTTAGTTTTATTTAGTTATTTAGTTATTTAGTTATTTAGTTATTTAGTTATTTTAGTTATTTAGTTATTTAGTTATTTAGTTATTTAGTTATTTTAGTTATTTAGTTATTTAGTTATTTAGTTATTTAGTTATTTAGTTATTTAGTTATTTAGTTATTTAGTTATTTAGTTATTAGTTATTTAGTTATTTAGTTATTTAGTTATTTAGTTATTAGTTATTTAGTTATTTAGTTATTTAGTTATTTAGTTATTTAGTTATTTAGTTATTTAGTTATTTAGTTATTTAGTTATTTAGTTATTTAGTTATTTAGTTATTTAGTTATTTAGTTATTTAGTTATTTTAGTTATTTAGTTATTTAGTTATTTAGTTATTTAGTTTATTTAGTTATTTAGTTATTTAGTTATTTAGTTATTTAGTTATTTAGTTATTTAGTTATTTAGTTATTTAGTTATTTAGTTATTTAGTTATTTAGTTATTTAGTTATTTAAGTTATTTAGTTATTTAGTTATTTAGTTATTTAGTTATTAGTTATTTAGTTATTTAGTTATTTAGTTATTTAGTTATTTAGTTATTTAGTTATTTAGTTATTTAGTTATTTAGTTATTTAGTTATTTTAGTTATTTAGTTATTTAGTTATTTAGTTATTTAGTTATTTAGTTGTTTAGTATTTAGTTATTTAGTTATTTAGTTATTTAGTTATTTAGTTATTTAGTTATTTAGTTATTTAGTTATTTATGTTATTTAGTTATTTAGTTATTTAGTTATTTAGTTATTTAGTTATTTAGTTATTTAGTTATTTAGTTATTTAGTTATTTAGTTTAGTTTAGTTATTTAGTTATTTAGTTATGTAGTTATTTAGTTATTTAGTTATTTAGTTATTTAGTTAGTTTAGTTATTTAGTTATTTAGTTATTTAGTTATTTAGTTATTTTAGTTAGTTTAGTTAGTTTAGTTATTTAGTTTATTTAGTTATTTAGTTATTTAGTTATTTAGTTATTTAGTTATTTAGTTATTTAGTTATTTAGTTATTTAGTTATTTAGTTATTTAGTTATTTAGTTTATTTTAGTTATTTAGTTATTTAGTTATTTAGTTATTTAGTTATTTAGTTATTTAGTTATTTAGTTATTTAGTTATTTAGTTATTTAGTTATTTAGTTATTTAGTTATTTAGTTATTTAGTTATTTAGTTATTTAGTTATTTAGTTATTTAGTTATTTAGTTATTTAGTTATTTAGTTATTTAGTTATTAGTTATTTAGTTATTTAGTTATTTAGTTATTTAGTTATTTAGTTATTTAGTTATTTAGTTATTTAGTTATTTAGTTATTTAGTTATTTAGTTATTTAGTTATTTAGTTATTTAGTTATTTAGTTATTTAGTTATTTAGTTATTTAGTTATTTAGTTATTTAGTTATTTAGTTATTTAGTTATTTAGTTTATTTAGTTAATTTAGTTATTTAGTTATTAGTTATTTAGTTATTTAGTTATTTAGTTATTTAGTTATTTAGTTATTTAGTTATTTAGTTATTTTAGTTATTTAGTTATTTAGTTATTTAGTTATTTAGTTATTTAGTTATTTAGTTATTTAGTTATTTAGTTATTTAGTTATTTAGTTATTTAGTTATTTAGTTATTTAGTTATTTAGTTATTTAGTTATTTAGTTATTTAGTTATTTAGTTATTTAGTTTATTTGAGTTATTTGTAGTTAGTTATTTAGTTATTTAGTTATTTAGTTATTTAGTTATTTAGTTATTTAGTTATTTAGTTATTTAGTTATTTAGTTTATTTAGTTATTTAGTTATTTAGTTATTTAGTTATTTAGTTATTTAGTTATTTAGTTATTTAGTTATTTTAGTTATTTAGTTATTTAGTTATTAGTTATTTAGTTATTTAGTTATTTAGTTATTTAGTTATTTAGTTATTTAGTTATTTAGTTATTTAGTTATTTAGTTATTTAGTTATTTAGTTATTTAGTTATTTAGTTATTTAGTTATTTAGTTATTTAGTTATTTAGTTATTTAGTTTATTTAGTTATTTAGTTATTTAGTTTATTTAGTTATTTAGTTAGTTTAGTTAGTTTAGTTAGTTTAGTTAGTTTAGTTAGTTTAGTTAGTTATTTAGTTATTTAGTTTTATTTAGTTATTTAGTTATTTAGTTATTTAGTTATTTAGTTATTTAGTTATTTAGTTATTTAGTTATTTAGTTATTTAGTTATTTAGTTATTTAGTTATTTAGTTATTTAGTTATTTAGTTATTTAGTTATTTTAGTTTTTTTATTTAGTTATTTAGTTATTTAGTTATTTAGTTATTTAGTTATTTAGTTATTTAGTTATTTAGTTATTTAGTTATTTAGTTATTAGTTATTTAGTTATTTAGTTATTTAGTTATTTAGTTATTTAGTTATTTAGTTATTTAGTTATTTAGTTATTTAGTTATTTAGTTATTTAGTTATTTAGTTATTTAGTTATTTAGTTATTTAGTTATTTAGTTATTTAGTTATTTAGTTATTTAGTTATTTAGTTATTTAGTTATTTAGTTATTTAGTTATTTTAGTTATTTAGTTATTTAGTTTATTTAGTATTTAGTGTATTTAGTTATTTAGTTATTTAGTTATTTAGTTATTTAGTTATTTAGTTTATTTAGTTATTTAGTTATTTAGTTATTTAGTTATTTAGTTTATTATTAGTTATTTAGTTTATTTAGTTATTTAGTTTTATTTAGTTATTTTATTTAGTTATTTAGTTATTTAGTTATTTAGTTATTTAGTTATTTAGTTATTTAGTTATTTAGTTATTTAGTTATTTAGTTATTTAGTTATTTAGTTATTTAGTTATTTAGTTATTTAGTTATTTAGTTATTTAGTTATTTAGTTATTTAGTTATTTAGTTATTTAGTTATTTAGTTATTTAGTTATTTAGTTATTTAGTTATTTAGTTATTTAGTTATTTAGTTATTTAGTTATTTAGTTATTTAGTTATTTAGTTATTTAGTTATTTAGTTATTTAGTTATTTAGTTATTTAGTTATTTAGTTATTTAGTTATTTAGTTATTTAGTTATTTAGTTATTTAGTTATTTAGTTATTTAGTTATTTAGTTATTTAGTTATTTAGTTATTTAGTTATTTAGTTATTTAGTTATTTAGTTATTTAGTTATTTAGTTATTTAGTTATTTAGTTATTTAGTTATTTAGTTATTTAGTTATTTAGTTATTTAGTTATTTAGTTATTTAGTTATTTAGTTATTTAGTTATTTAGTTATTTAGTTATTTAGTTATTTAGTTATTTAGTTATTTAGTTATTTAGTTATTTAGTTATTTAGTTATTTAGTTATTTAGTTATTTAGTTATTTAGTTATTTAGTTATTTAGTTATTTAGTTATTTAGTTATTTAGTTATTTAGTTATTTAGTTATTTAGTTATTTAGTTATTTAGTTATTTAGTTATTTAGTTATTTAGTTATTTAGTTATTTAGTTATTTAGTTATTTAGTTATTTAGTTATTTAGTTATTTAGTTATTTAGTTATTTAGTTATTTAGTTATTTAGTTATTTAGTTATTTAGTTATTTAGTTATTTAGTTATTTAGTTATTTAGTTATTTAGTTATTTAGTTATTTAGTTATTTAGTTATTTAGTTATTTAGTTATTTAGTTATTTAGTTATTTAGTTATTTAGTTATTTAGTTATTTAGTTATTTAGTTATTTAGTTATTTAGTTATTTAGTTATTTAGTTATTTAGTTATTTAGTTATTTAGTTATTTAGTTATTTAGTTATTTAGTTATTTAGTTATTTAGTTATTTAGTTATTTAGTTATTTAGTTATTTAGTTATTTAGTTATTTAGTTATTTAGTTATTTAGTTATTTAGTTATTTAGTTATTTAGTTATTTAGTTATTTAGTTATTTAGTTATTTAGTTATTTAGTTATTTAGTTATTTAGTTATTTAGTTATTTAGTTATTTAGTTATTTAGTTATTTAGTTATTTAGTTATTTAGTTATTTAGTTATTTAGTTATTTAGTTATTTAGTTATTTAGTTATTTAGTTATTTAGTTATTTAGTTATTTAGTTATTTAGTTATTTAGTTATTTAGTTATTTAGTTATTTAGTTATTTAGTTATTTAGTTATTTAGTTATTTAGTTATTTAGTTATTTAGTTATTTAGTTATTTAGTTATTTAGTTATTTAGTTATTTAGTTATTTAGTTATTTAGTTATTTAGTTATTTAGTTATTTAGTTATTTAGTTATTTAGTTATTTAGTTATTTAGTTATTTAGTTATTTAGTTATTTAGTTATTTAGTTATTTAGTTATTTAGTTATTTAGTTATTTAGTTATTTAGTTATTTAGTTATTTAGTTATTTAGTTATTTAGTTATTTAGTTATTTAGTTATTTAGTTATTTAGTTATTTAGTTATTTAGTTATTTAGTTATTTAGTTATTTAGTTATTTAGTTATTTAGTTATTTAGTTATTTAGTTATTTAGTTATTTAGTTATTTAGTTATTTAGTTATTTAGTTATTTAGTTATTTAGTTATTTAGTTATTTAGTTATTTAGTTATTTAGTTATTTAGTTATTTAGTTATTTAGTTATTTAGTTATTTAGTTATTTAGTTATTTAGTTATTTAGTTATTTAGTTATTTAGTTATTTAGTTATTTAGTTATTTAGTTATTTAGTTATTTAGTTATTTAGTTATTTAGTTATTTAGTTATTTAGTTATTTAGTTATTTAGTTATTTAGTTATTTAGTTATTTAGTTATTTAGTTATTTAGTTATTTAGTTATTTAGTTATTTAGTTATTTAGTTATTTAGTTATTTAGTTATTTAGTTATTTAGTTATTTAGTTATTTAGTTATTTAGTTATTTAGTTATTTAGTTATTTAGTTATTTAGTTATTTAGTTATTTAGTTATTTAGTTATTTAGTTATTTAGTTATTTAGTTATTTAGTTATTTAGTTATTTAGTTATTTAGTTATTTAGTTATTTAGTTATTTAGTTATTTAGTTATTTAGTTATTTAGTTATTTAGTTATTTAGTTATTTAGTTATTTAGTTATTTAGTTATTTAGTTATTTAGTTATTTAGTTATTTAGTTATTTAGTTATTTAGTTATTTAGTTATTTAGTTATTTAGTTATTTAGTTATTTAGTTAATATGTCTCATATATTCCTCTCGTATTGGCATTTTAACGCTTGCATTTGCGTATATTACTGCAATATGTCTCATTTGAAACGAATTTGAATCAATTGATCCGTACATATTTTACGGGGTCCTATAACTTTTTGGTGCAATACGCTAGGAAATATATTACTCTGGTATTGGCATTTTAGAGCTTGTATTTGCCTATATTAGTGCAATATGTCTCATTTCAAACGAATTTGTATCAACATCTGAACATATTTTATGGAGTCCTATAACTTTTTAGTGCAATACGCTAAGAAATATATTACTCTGGTATTGGCATTTTAACGCTTGTATTTGCTTATATAACTGCAATATGTCTCATATATTCCTCTCGTATTGGCATTTTAACGCTTGTATTTGCGTATATTACTGCTATACGTCTCATTTGAAACGAATTTGAATCAATATCTGAACATTTTTAATGTTGGCCTATAACTTTTTGGTGCAATACGCTAGGAAATATATTACTCTGGTATTGGCATTTTAACGCTTGTATTTGCGTATATTAATGCAATATGTCTCATTTCGAACGAATTTGTATCAACATCTGAACATATTTTATGGAGTCCTATAACTTTTTAGTGCAATACGCTAAGAAATATATTATTCTGGTATTGGCAATTTAACGCTTGTATTTGCGTATTTAACTGCAATATGTCTCATATATTCCTCTCGTATTGGCATTTTAACGCTTGTATTCTCGTATATTACTGCAATATGTCTCATTTGAAACGAATTTGAATCAATTGATCCGTACATATTTTACGGGGTCCTATAACTTTTTGGTGCAATACGCTAGGAAATATATTACTCTGGTATTGGCATTTTAACGCTTGTATTTTTCTATATTAGTGCAATATGTCTCATTTCAAACGAATTTGTATCAACATCTGAACATATTTTATGGAGTCCTTTAACTTTTTAGTGCAATACGCTAAGAAATATATTACTCTGGTATTGGCATTTTAACGCTTGTATTTGCGTATTTAACTGCAATATGTCTCATATATTCCTCTCGTATTGGCATTTTAACGCTTGTATTTGCGTATATTACTGCTAAATGTCTCATTTGAAACGAATTTGAATCAATATCTGAACATTTTTAATGGTGGCCTATAACTTTTTGGTGCAATACGCTAGGAAATATATTACTCTGGTATTGGCATTTTAACGCTTGTATTTGCGTATATTAATGCAATATGTCTCATTTCAAACGAATTTGTATCAACATCTGAACATATTGTATGGAGTCCTATAACTTTTTAGTGCAATACGCTAAGAAATATATTACTCTGGTATTGGCAATTTAACGCTTGTATTTGCGTATTTAACTGCAATATGTCTCATATATTCCTCTCGTATTGGCATTTTAACGCTTGTATTCTCGTATATTTCTGCAATATGTCTCATTTGAAACGAATTTGAATCAATTGATCCGTACATATTTTACGAGGTCCTATAACTTTTTGGTGCAATACGCTAGGAAATATATTACTCTGGTATTGGCATTTTAACGCTTGTATTTGCCTATATTAGTGCAATATGTCTCATTTCAAACGAATTTGTATCAACATCTGAACATATTTTATGGAGTCCTATAACTTTTTAGTGCAATACGCTAAGAAATATATTACTCTGGTATTGGCATTTTAACGCTTGTATTTGCGTATTTAACTGCAATATGTCTCACATATTCCTCTCGTATTGGCATTTTAACGCTTGTATTTGCGTATATTACTGCAATATGTCTCATTTGAAACGAATTTGAATCAATTGATCCGTACATATTTTACGGGGTCCTATAACTTTTTGGTGCAATACGCTAGGAAATATATTACTCTGGTATTGGCATTTTAACGCTTGTATTTGCCTATATTAGTGCAATATGTCTCATTTCAAACGAATTTGTATCAACATCTGAACATATTTTATGGAGTCCTATAACTTTTTAGTGCAATACGCTAAGAAATATATTACTCTGGTATTGGCATTTTAACGCTTGTATTTGCGTATTTAACTGCAATATGTCTCATATATTCCTCTCGTATTGGCATTTTAACGCTTGTATTTGCGTATATTACTGTAATATGTCTCATTTGAAACGAATTTGAATCAATATCTGATCCGTACATATTTTACGGGGTCCTATAACTTTTTGGTGCAATACGCTAGGAAATATATTACTCTGGTATTGGCATTTTAACGCTTGTATTTGCCTATATTAGTGCAATATGTCTCATTTCAAACGAATTTGTATCAACATCTGAACATATTTTATGGAGTCCTATAACTTTTTAGTGCAATACGCTAAGAAATATATTACTCTGGTATTGGCATTTTAACGCTTGTATTTGCTTATATAACTGCAATATGTCTCATATATTCCTCTCGTATTGGCATTTTAACGCTTGTATTTGCGTATATTACTGCTATATGTCTCATTTGAAACGAATTTGAATCAATATCTGAACATTTTTAATGGTGGCCTATAACTTTTTGGTGCAATACGCTAGGAAATATATTACTCTGGTATTGGCATTTTAACGCTTGTATTTGCGTATATTAATGCAATATGTCTCATTTCAAACGAATTTGTATCAACATCTGAACATATTTTATGGAGTCCTATAACTTTTTAGTGCAATACGCTAAGAAATATATTACTCTGGTATTGGCAATTTAACGCTTGTATTTGCGTATTTAACTGCAACATGTCTCATATATTCCTCTCGTATTGGCATTTTAACGCTTGTATTCTCGTATATTACTGCAATATGTCTCATTTGAAACGAATTTGAATCAATTGATCCGTACATATTTTACGGGGTCCTATAACTTTTTGGTGCAATACGCTAAGAAATATATTACTCTGGTATTGGCAATTTAACGCTTGTATTTGCGTATTTAACTGCAATATGTCTCATATATTCCTCTCGTATTGGCATTTTAACGCTTGTATTCTCGTATATTACTGCAATATGTCTCATTTGAAACGAATTTGAATCAATTGATCCGTACATATTTTACGAGGTCCTATAACTTTTTGGTGCAATACGCTAGGAAATATATTACTCTGGTATTGGCATTTTAACGCTTGTATTTGCCTATATTAGTGCAATATGTCTCATTTCAAACGAATTTGTATCAACATCTGAACATATTTTATGGAGTCCTATAACTTTTTAGTGCAATACGCTAAGAAATATATTACTCTGGTATTGGCATTTTAACGCTTGTATTTGCGTATTTAACTGCAATATGTCTCATATATTCCTCTCGTATTGGCATTTTAACGCTTGTATTTGCGTATATTACTGTAATATGTCTCATTTGAAACGAATTTGAATCAATTGATCCGTACATATTTTACGGGGTCCTATAACTTTTTGGTGCAATACGCTAGGAAATATATTACTCTGGTATTGGCATTTTAAAGCTTGTATTTGCCTATATTAGTGCAATATGTCTCATTTCAAACGAATTTGTATCAACATCTGAACATATTTTATGGAGTCCTATAACTTTTTAGTGCAATACGCTAAGAAATATATTACTCTGGTATTGGCATTTTATCGCTTGTATTTTGCGTATTTAACTGCAATATGTCTCATATATTCCTCTCGTATTGGCATTTTAACGCTTCTATTTGCGTATATTACTGTAATATGTCTCATTTGAAACGAATTTGAATCAATTGATCCGTACATATTTTACGGGGTCCTATAACTTTTTGGTGCAATACGCTAGGAAATATATTACTCTGGTATTGGCAATTTAACGCTTGTATTTGCGTATTTAACTGCAATATGTCTCATATATTCCTCTCGTATTGGCATTTTAACGCTTGTATTCTCGTATATTACTGCAATATGTCTCATTTGAAACGAATTTGAATCAATTGATCCGTACATATTTTACGGGGTCCTATAACTTTTTGGTGCAATACGCTAGGAAATATATTACTCTGGTATTGGCATTTTAACGCTTGTATTTGCCTATATTAGTGCAATATGTCTCATTTCAAACGAATTTGTATCAACATCTGAACATATTTTATGGAGTCCTATAACTTTTTAGTGCAATACGCTAAGAAATATATTACTCTGGTATTGGCATTTTAACGCTTGTATTTGCGTATTTAACTGCAATATGTCTCATATATTCCTCTCGTATTGGCATTTTAACGCTTGTATTTGCGTATATTACTGCAATATGTCTCATTTGAAACGAATTTGAATCAATTGATCCGTACATATTTTACGGGGTCCTATAACTTTTTGGTGCAATACGCTAGGAAATATATTACTCTGGTATTGGCATTTTAACGCTTGTATTTGCCTATATTAGTGCAATATGTCTCATTTCAAACGAATTTGTATCAACATCTGAACATATTTTATGGAGTCCTATAACTTTTTAGTGCAATACGCTAAGAAATATATTACTCTGGTATTGGCATTTTAAAGCTTGTATTTGCGTATTTAACTGCAATATGTCTCATATATTCCTCTCGTATTGGCATTTTAACGCTTGTATTTGCGTATATTACTGTAATATGTCTCATTTGAAACGAATTTGAATCAATTGATCCGTACATATTTTACGGGGTCCTATAACTTTTTGGTGCAATACGCTAGGAAATATATTACTCTGGTATTGGCATTTTAACGCTTGTATTTGCCTATATTAGTGCAATATGTCTCATTTCAAACGAATTTGTATCAACATCTGAACATATTTTATGGAGTCCTAGAACTTTTTAGTGCAATACGCTAAGAAATATATTACTCTGGTATTGGCAATTTAACGCTTGTATTTGCGTATTTAACTGCAATATGTCTCATATATTCCTCTCGTATTGGCATTTTAATGCTTGTATTCTCGTATATTACTGCAATATGTCTCATTTGAAACGAATTTGAATCAATTGATCCGTACATATTTTACGGGGTCCTATAACTTTTTGGTGCAATACGCTAGGAAATATATTACTCTGGTATTGGCATTTTAACGCTTGTATTTGCGTATATTACTGCAATATGTCTCATTTCAAACGAATTTGTATCAACATCTGAACATATTTTATGGAGTCCTATAACTTTTTAGTGCAATACGCTAAGAAATATATTACTCTGGTATTGGTATTTTAACGCTTGTATTTCCGTATTTAACTTGAATATGTCTCATATATTCCTCTCGTATTGGCATTTTAACGCTTGTATTTGAGTATATTACTGCAATATGTCTCATTTGAAACGAATTTGAATCAATTGATCCGTACATATTTTACGGGGTCCTATAACTTTTTGGTGCAATACGCTAGGAAATATATTACTCTGGTATTGGCATTTTAACGCTTGTATTTGCCTCTATTAGTGCAATATGTCTCATTTCAAACGAATTTGTATCAACATCTGAACATATTTTATGGAGTCCTATAACTTTTTAGTGCAATACGCTAAGAAATATATTACTCTGGTATTGGTATTTTAACGCTTGTATTTCCGTATTTAACTTGAATATGTCTCATATATTCCTCTCGTATTGGCATTTTAACGCTTGTATTTGCGTATATTACTGCAATATGTCTCATTTGAAACGAATTTGAATCAATTGATCCGTACATATTTTACGGGGTCCTATAACTTTTTGGTGCAATACGCTAGGAAATATATTACTCTGGTATTGGCATTTTAACGCTTGTATTTGCGTATATTACTGCAATATGTCTCATTTCAAACGAATTTGTATCAACATCTGAACATATTTTATGGAGTCCTATAACTTTTTAGTGCAATACGCTAAGAAATATATTACTCTGGTATTGGTATTTTAACGCTTGTATTTCCGTATTTAACTTGAATATGTCTCATATATTCCTCTCGTATTGGCATTTTAACGCTTGTATTTGCGTATATTACTGCAATATGTCTCATTTGAAACGAATTTGAATCAATTGATCCGTACATATTTTACGGGGTCCTATAACTTTTTGGTGCAATACGCTAGGAAATATATTACTCTGGTATTGGCATTTTAACGCTTGTATTTGCGTATATTAATGCAATATGTCTCATTTCGAACGAATTTGTATCAACATCTGAACATATTTTATGGAGTCCTATAACTTTTTAGTGCAATACGCTAAGAAATATATTACTCTGGTATTGGCAATTTAACGCTTGTATTTGCGTATTTAACTGCAATATGTCTCATATATTCCCCTCGTATTGGCATTTTAACGCTTGTATTCTCGTATATTACTGCAATATGTCTCATTTGAAACGAATTTGAATCAATTGATCCGTAAATATTTTACGGGGTCCTATAACTTTTTGGTGCAATACGCTAGGAAATATATTACTCTGGTATTGGCATTTTAACGCTTGTATTTGCCTATATTAGTGCAATATGTCTCATTTCAAACGAATTTGTATCAACATCTGAACATATTTTATGGAGTCCTATAACTTTTTAGTGCAATACGCTAAGAAATATATTACTCTGGTATTGGCATTTTAACGCTTGTATTTGCTTATATAACTGCAATATGTCTCATATATTCCTCTCGTATTGGCATTTTAACGCTTGTATTTGCGTATATTACTGCTATATGTCTCATTTGAAACGAATTTGAATCAATATCTGAACATTTTTAATAGTGGCCTATAACTTTTTGGTGCAATACGCTAGGAAATATATTACTCTGGTATTGGCATTTTAACGCTTGTATTTGCGTATATTAATGCAATATGTCTCATTTCAAACGAATTTGTATCAACATCTGAACATATTTTATGGAGTCCTATAACTTTTTAGTGCAATACGCTAAGAAATATATTACTCTGGAATTGGCAATTTAACGCTTGTATTTGCGTATTTAACTGCAATATGTCTCATATATTCCTCTCGTATTGGCATTTTAACGCTTGTATTCTCGTATATTACTGCAGTATGTCTCATTTGAAACGAATTTGAATCAATTGATCCGTACATATTTTACGGGGTCCTAAAATTTTTTGGTGCAATACGCTAGGAAATATATTACTCTGGTATTGGCATTTTAACGCTTGTATTTGCCTATATTAGTGCAATATGTCTCATTTCAAACGAATTTGAATCAACATCTGAACATATTTTATGGAGTCCTATAACTTTTTAGTGCAATACGCTAAGAAATATATTACTCTGGTATTGGCATTTTAACGCTTGTATTTGCTTATATAACTGCAATATGTCTCATATATTCCTCTCGTATTGGCATTTTAACGCTTGTATTTGCGTATATTACTGCTATATGTCTCATTTGAAACGAATTTGAATCAATATCTGAACATTTTTAATGGTGGCCTATAACTTTTTGGTGCAATACGCTAGGAAATATATTACTCTGGTATTGGCATTTTAACGCTTGTATTTGCGTATATTAATGCAATATGTCTCATTTCAAACGAATTTGTATCAACATCTGAACATAATTTATGGAGTCCTATAACTTTTTAGTGCAATACGCTAAGAAATATATTACTCTGGTATTGGCAATTTAACGCTTGTATTTGCGTATATAACTGCAATATGTCTCATATATTCCTCTCGTATTGGCATTTTAACGCTTGTATTCTCGTATATTACTGCAATATGTCTCATTTGAAACGAATTTGAATCAATTGATCCGTACATATTTTACGGGGTCCTATAACTTTTTGGTGCAATACGCTAGGAAATATATTACTCTGGTATTGGCATTTTAACGCTTGTATTTGCCTATATTAGTGCAATATGTCTCATTTCAAACGAATTTGTATCAACATCTGAACATATTTTATGGAGTCCTATAACTTTTTAGTGCAATACGCTAAGAAATATATTACTCTGGTATTGGCATTTTAACGCTTGTATTTGCCTATATTAGTGCAATATGTCTCATTTCAAACGAATTTGTATCAACATCTGAACATATTTTATGGAGTCCTATAACTTTTTAGTGCAATACGCTAAGAAATATATTACTCTGGTATTGGCATTTTAACGCTTGTATTTGCGTATTTAACTGCAATATGTCTCATATATTCCTCTCGTATTGGCATTTTAACGCTTGTATTTGCGTATATTACTGTAATATGTCTCATTTGAAACGAATTTGAATCAATTGATCCGTACATATTTTACGGGGTCCTATAACTTTTTGGTGCAATACGCTAGGAAATATATTACTCTGGTATTGGCATTTTAACGCTTGTATTTGCCTATATTAGTGCAATATGTCTCATTTCAAACGAATTTGTATCAACATCTGAACATATTTTTATGGAGTCCTATAACTTTTTAGTGCAATACGCTAAGAAATATATTACTCTGGTATTGGCATTTTAACGCTTGTATTTGCGTATTTAACTGCAATATGTCTCATATATTCCTCTCGTATTGGCATTTTAACGCTTGTATTTGCGTATATTACTGTAATATGTCTCATTTGAAACGAATTTGAATCAATTGATCCGTACATATTTTACGGGGTCCTATAACTTTTTGGTGCAATACGCTAGGAAATATATTACTCTGGTATTGGCATTTTAACGCTTGTATTTGCCTATATTAGTGCAATATGTCTCATTTCAAACGAATTTGTATCAACATCTGAACATATTTTATGGAGTCCTATAACTTTTTAGTGCAATACGCTAAGAAATATATTACTCTGGTATTGGCATTTTAACGCTTGTATTTGCTTATATAACTGCAATATGTCTCATATATTCCTCTCGTATTGGCATTTTAACGCTTGTATTTGCGTATATTACTGCTATATGTCTCATTTGAAACGAATTGAATCAATATCTGAACATTTTTAATAGTGGCCTATAACTTTTTGGTGCAATACGCTAGGAAATATATTACTCTGGTATTGGCATTTTAACGCTTGTATTTGCCTATATTAGTGCAATATGTCTCATTTCAAACGAATTTGTATCAACATCTGAACATATTTTATGGAGTCCTATAACTTTTTAGTGCAATACGCTAAGAAATATATTACTCTGGTATTGGCATTTTAACGCTTGTATTTGCTTATATAACTGCAATATGTCTCATATATTCCTCTCGTATTGGCATTTTAACGCTTGTATTTGCGTATATTACTGCTATATGTCTCATTTGAAACGAATTTGAATCAATATCTGAACATTTTTAATAGTGGCCTATAACTTTTTGGTGCAATACGCTAGGAAATATATTACTCTGGTATTGGCATTTTAACGCTTGTATTTGCGTATATTAATGCAATATGTCTCATTTCAAACGAATTTGTATCAACATCTGAACATATTTTATGGAGTCCTATAACTTTTTAGTGCAATACGCTAAGAAATATATTACTCTGGAATTGGCAATTTAACGCTTGTATTTGCGTATTTAACTGCAATATGTCTCATATATTCCTCTCGTATTGGCATTTTAACGCTTGTATTCTCGTATATTACTGCAGTATGTCTCATTTGAAACGAATTTGAATCAATTGATCCGTACATATTTTACGGGGTCCTAAAATTTTTTGGTGCAATACGCTAGGAAATATATTACTCTGGTATTGGCATTTTAACGCTTGTATTTGCCTATATTAGTGCAATATGTCTCATTTCAAACGAATTTGAATCAACATCTGAACATATTTTATGGAGTCCTATAACTTTTTAGTGCAATACGCTAAGAAATATATTACTCTGGTATTGGCATTTTAACGCTTGTATTTGCTTATATAACTGCAATATGTCTCATATATTCCTCTCGTATTGGCATTTTAACGCTTGTATTTGCGTATATTACTGCTATATGTCTCATTTGAAACGAATTTGAATCAATATCTGAACATTTTTAATGGTGGCCTATAACTTTTTGGTGCAATACGCTAGGAAATATATTACTCTGGTATTGGCATTTTAACGCTTGTATTTGCGTATATTAATGCAATATGTCTCATTTCAAACGAATTTGTATCAACATCTGAACATAATTTATGGAGTCCTATAACTTTTTAGTGCAATACGCTAAGAAATATATTACTCTGGTATTGGCAATTTAACGCTTGTATTTGCGTATTTTACTGCAATATGTCTCATATATTCCTCTCGTATTGGCATTTTAACGCTTGTATTCTCGTATATTACTGCAATATGTCTCATTTGAAACGAATTTGAATCAATTGATCCGTACATATTTTACGGGGTCCTATAACTTTTTGGTGCAATACGCTAGGAAATATATTACTCTGGTATTGGCATTTTAACGCTTGTATTTGCCTATATTAGTGCAATATGTCTCATTTCAAACGAATTTGTATCAACATCTGAACATATTTTATGGAGTCCTATAACTTTTTAGTGCAATACGCTAAGAAATATATTACTCTGGTATTGGCATTTTAACGCTTGTATTTGCCTATATTAGTGCAATATGTCTCATTTCAAACGAATTTGTATCAACATCTGAACATATTTTATGGAGTCCTATAACTTTTTAGTGCAATACGCTAAGAAATATATTACTCTGGTATTGGCATTTTAACGCTTGTATTTGCGTATTTAACTGCAATATGTCTCATATATTCCTCTCGTATTGGCATTTTAACGCTTGTATTTGCGTATATTACTGTAATATGTCTCATTTGAAACGAATTTGAATCAATTGATCCGTACATATTTTACGGGGTCCTATAACTTTTTGGTGCAATACGCTAGGAAATATATTACTCTGGTATTGGCATTTTAACGCTTGTATTTGCCTATATTAGTGCAATATGTCTCATTTCAAACGAATTTGTATCAACATCTGAACATATTTTATGGAGTCCTATAACTTTTTAGTGCAATACGCTAAGAAATATATTACTCTGGTATTGGCATTTTAACGCTTGTATTTGCGTATTTAACTGCAATATGTCTCATATATTCCTCTCGTATTGGCATTTTAACGCTTGTATTTGCGTATATTACTGTAATATGTCTCATTTGAAACGAATTTGAATCAATTGATCCGTACATATTTTACGGGGTCCTATAACTTTTTGGTGCAATACGCTAGGAAATATATTACTCTGGTATTGGCATTTTAACGCTTGTATTTGCCTATATTAGTGCAATATGTCTCATTTCAAACGAATTTGTATCAACATCTGAACATATTTTATGGAGTCCTATAACTTTTTAGTGCAATACGCTAAGAAATATATTACTCTGGTATTGGCATTTTAACGCTTGTATTTGCTTATATAACTGCAATATGTCTCATATATTCCTCTCGTATTGGCATTTTAACGCTTGTATTTGCGTATATTACTGCTATATGTCTCATTTGAAACGAATTTGAATCAATATCTGAACATTTTTAATAGTGGCCTATAACTTTTTGGTGCAATACGCTAGGAAATATATTACTCTGGTATTGGCATTTTAACGCTTGTATTTGCCTATATTAGTGCAATATGTCTCATTTCAAACGAATTTGAATCAACATCTGAACATATTTTATGGAGTCCTATAACTTTTTAGTGCAATACGCTAAGAAATATATTACTCTGGTATTGGCATTTTAACGCTTGTATTTGCTTATATAACTGCAATATGTCTCATATATTCCTCTCGTATTGGCATTTTAACGCTTGTATTTGCGTATATTACTGCTATATGTCTCATTTGAAACGAATTTGAATCAATATCTGAACATTTTTAATGGTGGCCTATAACTTTTTGGTGCAATACGCTAGGAAATATATTACTCTGGTATTGGCATTTTAACGCTTGTATTTGCGTATATTAATGCAATATGTCTCATTTCAAACGAATTTGTATCAACATCTGAACATAATTTATGGAGTCCTATAACTTTTTAGTGCAATCCGCTAAGAAATATATTCCTCTGGTATTGGCAATTTAACGCTTGTATTTGCGTATTTAACTGCAATATGTCTCATATATTCCTCTCGTATTGGCATTTTAACGCTTGTATTCTCGTATATTACTGCAATATGTCTCATTTGAAACGAATTTGAATCAATTGATCCGTACATATTTTACGGGGTCCTATAACTTTTTGGTGCAATACGCTAGGAAATATATTACTCTGGTATTGGCATTTTAACGCTTGTATTTGCCTATATTAGTGCAATATGTCTCATTTCAAACGAATTTGTATCAACATCTGAACATATTTTATGGAGTCCTATAACTTTTTAGTGCAATACGCTAAGAAATATATTACTCTGGTATTGGCATTTTAACGCTTGTATTTGCCTATATTAGTGCAATATGTCTCATTTCAAACGAATTTGTATCAACATCTGAACATATTTTATGGAGTCCTATAACTTTTTAGTGCAATACGCTAAGAAATATATTACTCTGGTATTGGCATTTTAACGCTTGTATTTGCGTATTTAACTGCAATATGTCTCATATATTCCTCTCGTATTGGCATTTTAACGCTTGTATTTGCGTATATTACTGTAATATGTCTCATTTGAAACGAGTTTGAATCAATTGATCCGTACATATTTTACGGGGTCCTATAACTTTTTGGTGCAATACGCTAGGAAATATATTACTCTGGTATTGGCATTTTAACGCTTGTATTTGCCTATATTAGTGCAATATGTCTCATTTCAAACGAATTTGTATCAACATCTGAACATATTTTATGGAGTCCTATAACTTTTTAGTGCAATACGCTAAGAAATATATTACTCTGGTATTGGCATTTTAACGCTTGTATTTGCGTATTTAACTGCAATATGTCTCATATATTCCTCTCGTATTGGCATTTTAACGCTTGTATTTGCGTATATTACTGTAATATGTCTCATTTGAAACGAATTTGAATCAATTGATCCGTACATATTTTACGGGGTCCTATAACTTTTTGGTGCAATACGCTAGGAAATATATTACTCTGGTATTGGCATTTTAACGCTTGTATTTGCCTCTATTAGTGCAATATGTCTCATTTCAAACGAATTTGTATCAACATCTGAACATATTTTATGGAGTCCTATAACTTTTTAGTGCAATACGCTAAGAAATATATTACTCTGGTATTGGCATTTTAACGCTTGTATTTGCGTATTTAACTGCAATATGTCTCATATATTCCTCTCGTATTGGCATTTTAACGCTTGTATTTGCGTATATTTCTGTAATATGTCTCATTTGAAACGAATTTGAATCAATTGATCCGTACATATTTTACGGGGTCCTATAACTTTTTGGTGCAATACGCTAGGAAATATATTACTCTGGTATTGGCATTTTAACGCTTGTATTTGCCTATATTAGTGCAATATGTCTCATTTCAAACGAATTTGTATCAACATCTGAACATATTTTATGGAGTCCTATAACTTTTTAGTGCAATACGCTAAGAAATATATTACTCTGGTATTGGCATTTTAACGCTTGTATTTTGCGTATTTAACTGCAATATGTCTCATATATTCCTCTCGTATTGGCATTTTAACGCTTCTATTTGCGTATATTACTGTAATATGTCTCATTTGAAACGAATTTGAATCAATTGATCCGTACATATTTTACGGGGTCCTATAACTTTTTGGTGCAATACGCTAGGAAATATATTACTCTGGTATTGGCAATTTAACGCTTGTATTTGCGTATTTAACTGCAATATGTCTCATATATTCCTCTCGTATTGGCATTTTAAAGCTTGTATTCTCGTATATTACTGCAATATGTCTCATTTGAAAGGAATTTGAATCAATTGATCCGTACATATTTTACGGGGTCCTATAACTTTTTGGTGCAATACGCTAGGAAATATATTACTCTGGTATTGGCATTTTAACGCTTGTATTTGCCTATATTAGTGCAATATGTCTCATTTCAAACGAATTTGTATCAACATCTGAACATATTTTATGGAGTCCTATAACTTTTTAGTGCAATACGCTAAGAAATATATTACTCTGGTATTGGCATTTTAACGCTTGTATTTGCGTATTTAACTGCAATATGTCTCATATATTCCTCTCGTATTGGCATTTTAACGCTTGTATTTGCGTATATTACTGCAATATGTCTCATTTGAAACGAATTTGAATCAATTGATCCGTACATATTTTACGGGGTCCTATAACTTTTTGGTGCAATACGCTAGGAAATATATTACTCTGGTATTGGCATTTTAACGCTTGTATTTGCCTATATTAGTGCAATATGTCTCATTTCAAACGAATTTGTATCAACATCTGAACATATTTTATGGAGTCCTATAACTTTTTAGTGCAATACGCTAAGAAATATATTACTCTGGTATTGGCATTTTAAAGCTTGTATTTGCGTATTTAACTGCAATATGTCTCATATATTCCTCTCGTATTGGCATTTTAACGCTTGTATTTGCGTATATTACTGTAATATGTCTCATTTGAAACGAATTTGAATCAATTGATCCGTACATATTTTACGGGGTCCTATAACTTTTTGGTGCAATACGCTAGGAAATATATTACTCTGGTATTGGCATTTTAACGCTTGTATTTGCCTATATTAGTGCAATATGTCTCATTTCAAACGAATTTGTATCAACATCTGAACATATTTTATGGAGTCCTATAACTTTTTAGTGCAATACGCTAAGAAATATATTACTCTGGTATTGGCATTTTAACGCTTGTATTTGCGTATTTAACTGCAATATGTCTCATATATTCCTCTCGTATTGGCATTTTAACGCTTGTATTTGCGTATATTACTGTAATATGTCTCATTTGAAACGAATTTGAATCAATTGATCCGTACATATTTTACGGGGTCCTATAACTTTTTGGTGCAATACGCTAGGAAATATATTACTCTGGTATTGGCATTTTAACGCTTGTATTTGCCTCTATTAGTGCAATATGTCTCATTTCAAACGAATTTGTATCAACATCTGAACATATTTTATGGAGTCCTATAACTTTTTAGTGCAATACGCTAAGAAATATATTACTCTGGTATTGGCATTTTAACGCTTGTATTTGCGTATTTAACTGCAATATGTCTCATATATTCCTCTCGTATTGGCATTTTAACGCTTGTATTTGCGTATATTTCTGTAATATGTCTCATTTGAAACGAATTTGAATCAATTGATCCGTACATATTTTACGGGGTCCTATAACTTTTTGGTGCAATACGCTAGGAAATATATTACTCTGGTATTGGCATTTTAACGCTTGTATTTGCCTATATTAGTGCAATATGTCTCATTTCAAACGAATTTGTATCAACATCTGAACATATTTTATGGAGTCCTATAACTTTTTAGTGCAATACGCTAAGAAATATATTACTCTGGTATTGGCATTTTAACGCTTGTATTTTGCGTATTTAACTGCAATATGTCTCATATATTCCTCTCGTATTGGCATTTTAACGCTTCTATTTGCGTATATTACTGTAATATGTCCCATTTGAAACGAATTTGAATCAATTGATCCGTACATATTTTACGGGGTCCTATAACTTTTTGGTGCAATACGCTAGGAAATATATTACTCTGGTATTGGCAATTTAACGCTTGTATTTGCGTATTTAACTGCAATATGTCTCATATATTCCTCTCGTATTGGCATTTTAAAGCTTGTATTCTCGTATATTACTGCAATATGTCTCATTTGAAAGGAATTTGAATCAATTGATCCGTACATATTTTACGGGGTCCTATAACTTTTTGGTGCAATACGCTAGGAAATATATTACTCTGGTATTGGCATTTTAACGCTTGTATTTGCCTATATTAGTGCAATATGTCTCATTTCAAACGAATTTGTATCAACATCTGAACATATTTTATGGAGTCCTATAACTTTTTAGTGCAATACGCTAAGAAATATATTACTCTGGTATTGGCATTTTAACGCTTGTATTTGCGTATTTAACTGCAATATGTCTCATATATTCCTCTCGTATTGGCATTTTAACGCTTGTATTTGCGTATATTACTGCAATATGTCTCATTTGAAACGAATTTGAATCAATTGATCCGTACATATTTTACGGGGTCCTATAACTTTTTGGTGCAATACGCTAGGAAATATATTACTCTGGTATTGGCATTTTAACGCTTGTATTTGCCTATATTAGTGCAATATGTCTCATTTCAAACGAATTTGTATCAACATCTGAACATATTTTATGGAGTCCTATAACTTTTTAGTGCAATACGCTAAGAAATATATTACTCTGGTATTGGCATTTTAAAGCTTGTATTTGCGTATTTAACTGCAATATGTCTCATATATTCCTCTCGTATTGGCATTTTAACGCTTGTATTTGCGTATATTACTGTAATATGTCTCATTTGAAACGAGTTTGAATCAATTGATCCGTACATATTTTACGGGGTCCTATAACTTTTTGGTGCAATACGCTAGGAAATATATTACTCTGGTATTGGCATTTTAACGCTTGTATTTGCCTATATTAGTGCAATATGTCTCATTTCAAACGAATTTGTATCAACATCTGAACATATTTTATGGAGTCCTAGAACTTTTTAGTGCAATACGCTAAGAAATATATTACTCTGGTATTGGCAATTTAACGCTTGTATTTGCGTATTTAACTGCAATATGTCTCATATATTCCTCTCGTATTGGCATTTTAATGCTTGTATTCTCGTATATTACTGTAATATGTCTCATTTGAAACGAATTTCAATCAATTGATCCGTACATATTTTACGGGGTCCTATAACTTTTTGGTGCAATACGCTAGGAAATATATTACTCTGGTATTGGCATTTTAACGCTTGTATTTGCGTATATTACTGCAATATGTCTCATTTCAAACGAATTTGTATCAACATCTGAACATATTTTATGGAGTCCTATAACTTTTTAGTGCAATACGCTAAGAAATATATTACTCTGGTATTGGTATTTTAACGCTTGTATTTCCGTATTTAACTTGAATATGTCTCATATATTCCTCTCGTATTGGCATTTTAACGCTTGTATTTGCGTATATTACTGCAATATGTCTCATTTGAAACGAATTTGAATCAATTGATCCGTACATATTTTACGGGGTCCTATAACTTTTTGGTGCAATACGCTAGGAAATATATTACTCTGGTATTGGCATTTTAACGCTTGTATTTGCGTATATTACTGCAATATGTCTCATTTCAAACGAATTTGTATCAACATCTGAACATATTTTATGGAGTCCTATAACTTTTTAGTGCAATACGCTAAGAAATATATTACTCTGGTATTGGCATTTTAAAGCTTGTATTTGCGTATTTAACTGCAATATGTCTCATATATTCCTCTCGTATTGGCATTTTAACGCTTGTATTTGCGTATATTACTGTAATATGTCTCATTTGAAACGAATTTGAATCAATTGATCCGTACATATTTTACGGGGTCCTATAACTTTTTGGTGCAATACGCTAGGAAATATATTACTCTGGTATTGGCATTTTTAACGCTTGTATTTGCCTATATTAGTGCAATATGTCTCATTTCAAACGAATTTGTATCAACATCTGAACATATTTTATGGAGTCCTAGAACTTTTTAGTGCAATACGCTAAGAAATATATTACTCTGGTATTGGCAATTTAACGCTTGTATTTGCGTATTTAACTGCAATATGTCTCATATATTCCTCTCGTATTGGCATTTTAATGCTTGTATTCTCGTATATTACTGTAATATGTCTCATTTGAAACGAATTTCAATCAATTGATCCGTACATATTTTACGGGGTCCTATAACTTTTTGGTGCAATACGCTAGGAAATATATTACTCTGGTATTGGCATTTTAACGCTTGTATTTGCGTATATTACTGCAATATGTCTCATTTCAAACGAATTTGTATCAACATCTGAACATATTTTATGGAGTCCTATAACTTTTTAGTGCAATACGCTAAGAAATATATTACTCTGGTATTGGTATTTTAACGCTTGTATTTCCGTATTTAACTTGAATATGTCTCATATATTCCTCTCGTATTGGCATTTTAACGCTTGTATTTGCGTATATTACTGCAATATGTCTCATTTGAAACGAATTTGAATCAATTGATCCGTACATATTTTACGGGGTCCTATAACTTTTTGGTGCAATACGCTAGGAAATATATTACTCTGGTATTGGCATTTTAACGCTTGTATTTGCGTATATTACTGCAATATGTCTCATTTCAAACGAATTTGTATCAACATCTGAACATATTTTATGGAGTCCTATAACTTTTTAGTGCAATACGCTAAGAAATATATTACTCTGGTATTGGTATTTTAACGCTTGTATTTCCGTATTTAACTTGAATATGTCTCATATATTCCTCTCGTATTGGCATTTTAACGCTTGTATTTGCGTATATTACTGCAATATGTCTCATTTGAAACGAATTTGAATCAATTGATCCGTACATATTTTACGGGGTCCTATAACTTTTTGGTGCAATACGCTAGGAAATATATTACTCTGGTATTGGCATTTTAACGCTTGTATTTGCGTATATTAATGCAATATGTCTCATTTCGAACGAATTTGTATCAACATCTGAACATATTTTATGGAGTCCTATAACTTTTTAGTGCAATACGCTAAGAAATATATTACTCTGGTATTGGCAATTTAACGCTTGTATTTGCGTATTTAACTGCAATATGTCTCATATATTCCCCTCGTATTGGCATTTTAACGCTTGTATTCTCGTATATTACTGCAATATGTCTCATTTGAAACGAATTTGAATCAATTGATCCGTAAATATTTTACGGGGTCCTATAACTTTTTGGTGCAATACGCTAGGAAATATATTACTCTGGTATTGGCATTTTAACGCTTGTATTTGCCTATATTAGTGCAATATGTCTCATTTCAAACGAATTTGTATCAACATCTGAACATATTTTATGGAGTCCTATAACTTTTTAGTGCAATACGCTAAGAAATATATTACTCTGGTATTGGCATTTTAACGCTTGTATTTGCTTATATAACTGCAATATGTCTCATATATTCCTCTCGTATTGGCATTTTAACGCTTGTATTTGCGTATATTACTGCTATATGTCTCATTTGAAACGAATTTGAATCAGTATCTGAACATTTTTAATAGTGGCCTATAACTTTTTGGTGCAATACGCTAGGAAATATATTACTCTGGTATTGGCATTTTAACGCTTGTATTTGCGTATATTAATGCAATATGTCTCATTTCAAACGAATTTGTATCAACATCTGAACATATTTTATGGAGTCCTATAACTTTTTAGTGCAATACGCTAAGAAATATATTACTCTGGAATTGGCAATTTAACGCTTGTATTTGCGTATTTAACTGCAATATGTCTCATATATTCCTCTCGTATTGGCATTTTAACGCTTGTATTCTCGTATATTACTGCAATATGTCTCATTTGAAACGAATTTGAATCAATTGATCCGTACATATTTTACGGGGTCCTAAAACTTTTTGGTGCAATACGCTAGGAAATATATTACTCTGGTATTGGCATTTTAACGCTTGTATTTGCCTATATTAGTGCAATATGTCTCATTTCAAACGAATTTGAATCAACATCTGAACATATTTTATGGAGTCCTATAACTTTTTAGTGCAATACGCTAAGAAATATATTACTCTGGTATTGGCATTTTAACGCTTGTATTTGCTTATATAACTGCAATATGTCTCATATATTCCTCTCGTATTGGCATTTTAACGCTTGTATTTGCGTATATTACTGCTATATGTCTCATTTGAAACGAATTTGAATCAATATCTGAACATTTTTAATGGTGGCCTATAACTTTTTGGTGCAATACGCTAGGAAATATATTACTCTGGTATTGGCATTTTAACGCTTGTATTTGCGTATATTAATGCAATATGTCTCATTTCAAACGAATTTGTATCAACATCTGAACATAATTTATGGAGTCCTATAACTTTTTAGTGCAATACGCTAAGAAATATATTACTCTGGTATTGGCAATTTAACGCTTGTATTTGCGTATTTAACTGCAATATGTCTCATATATTCCTCTCGTATTGGCATTTTAACGCTTGTATTCTCGTATATTACTGCAATATGTCTCATTTGAAACGAATTTGAATCAATTGATCCGTACATATTTTACGGGGTCCTATAACTTTTTGGTGCAATACGCTAGGAAATATTTTACTCTGGTATTGGCATTTTAACGCTTGTATTTGCCTATATTAGTGCAATATGTCTCATTTCAAACGAATTTGTATCAACATCTGAACATATTTTATGGAGTCCTATAACTTTTTAGTGCAATACGCTAAGAAATATATTACTCTGGTATTGGCATTTTAACGCTTGTATTTGCCTATATTAGTGCAATATGTCTCATTTCAAACGAATTTGTATCAACATCTGAACATATTTTATGGAGTCCTATAACTTTTTAGTGCAATACGCTAAGAAATATATTACTCTGGTATTGGCATTTTAACGCTTGTATTTGCGTATTTAACTGCAATATGTCTCATATATTCCTCTCGTATTGGCATTTTAACGCTTGTATTTGCGTATATTACTGTAATATGTCTCATTTGAAACGAATTTGAATCAATTGATCCGTACATATTTTACGGGGTCCTATAACTTTTTGGTGCAATACGCTAGGAAATATATTACTCTGGTATTGGCATTTTAACGCTTGTATTTGCCTATATTAGTGCAATATGTCTCATTTCAAACGAATTTGTATCAACATCTGAACATATTTTATGGAGTCCTATAACTTTTTAGTGCAATACGCTAAGAAATATATTACTCTGGTATTGGCATTTTAACGCTTGTATTTGCGTATTTAACTGCAATATGTCTCATATATTCCTCTCGTATTGGCATTTTAACGCTTGTATTTGCGTATATTACTGTAATATGTCTCATTTGAAACGAATTTGAATCAATTGATCCGTACATATTTTACGGGGTCCTATAACTTTTTGGTGCAATACGCTAGGAAATATATTACTCTGGTATTGGCATTTTAACGCTTGTATTTGCCTCTATTAGTGCAATATGTCTCATTTCAAACGAATTTGTATCAACATCTGAACATATTTTATGGAGTCCTATAACTTTTTAGTGCAATACGCTAAGAAATATATTACTCTGGTATTGGCATTTTAACGCTTGTATTTGCGTATTTAACTGCAATATGTCTCATATATTCCTCTCGTATTGGCATTTTAACGCTTGTATTTGCGTATATTACTGTAATATGTCTCATTTGAAACGAATTTGAATCAATTGATCCGTACATATTTTACGGGGTCCTATAACTTTTTGGTGCAATACGCTAGGAAATATATTACTCTGGTATTGGCATTTTAACGCTTGTATTTGCCTATATTAGTGCAATATGTCTCATTTCAAACGAATTTGTATCAACATCTGAACATATTTTATGGAGTCCTATAACTTTTTAGTGCAATACGCTAAGAAATATATTACTCTGGTATTGGCATTTTAACGCTTGTATTTTGCGTATTTAACTGCAATATGTCTCATATATTCCTCTCGTATTGGCATTTTAACGCTTCTATTTGCGTATATTACTGTAATATGTCTCATTTGAAACGAATTTGAATCAATTGATCCGTACATATTTTACGGGGTCCTATAACTTTTTGGTGCAATACGCTAGGAAATATATTACTCTGGTATTGGCAATTTAACGCTTGTATTTGCGTATTTAACTGCAATATGTCTCATATATTCCTCTCGTATTGGCATTTTAAAGCTTGTATTCTCGTATATTACTGCAATATGTCTCATTTGAAAGGAATTTGAATCAATTGATCCGTACATATTTTACGGGGTCCTATAACTTTTTGGTGCAATACGCTAGGAAATATATTACTCTGGTATTGGCATTTTAACGCTTGTATTTGCCTATATTAGTGCAATATGTCTCATTTCAAACGAATTTGTATCAACATCTGAACATATTTTATGGAGTCCTATAACTTTTTAGTGCAATACGCTAAGAAATATATTACTCTGGTATTGGCATTTTAACGCTTGTATTTGCGTATTTAACTGCAATATGTCTCATATATTCCTCTCGTATTGGCATTTTAACGCTTGTATTTGCGTATATTACTGCAATATGTCTCATTTGAAACGAATTTGAATCAATTGATCCGTACATATTTTACGGGGTCCTATAACTTTTTGGTGCAATACGCTAGGAAATATATTACTCTGGTATTGGCATTTTAACGCTTGTATTTGCCTATATTAGTGCAATATGTCTCATTTCAAACGAATTTGTATCAACATCTGAACATATTTTATGGAGTCCTATAACTTTTTAGTGCAATACGCTAAGAAATATATTACTCTGGTATTGGCATTTTAAAGCTTGTATTTGCGTATTTAACTGCAATATGTCTCATATATTCCTCTCGTATTGGCATTTTAACGCTTGTATTTGCGTATATTACTGTAATATGTCTCATTTGAAACGAATTTGAATCAATTGATCCGTACATATTTTACGGGGTCCTATAACTTTTTGGTGCAATACGCTAGGAAATATATTACTCTGGTATTGGCATTTTAACGCTTGTATTTGCCTATATTAGTGCAATATGTCTCATTTCAAACGAATTTGTATCAACATCTGAACATATTTTATGGAGTCCTAGAACTTTTTAGTGCAATACGCTAAGAAATATATTACTCTGGTATTGGCAATTTAACGCTTGTATTTGCGTATTTAACTGCAATATGTCTCATATATTCCTCTCGTATTGGCATTTTAATGCTTGTATTCTCGTATATTACTGTAATATGTCTCATTTGAAACGAATTTCAATCAATTGATCCGTACATATTTTACGGGGTCCTATAACTTTTTGGTGCAATACGCTAGGAAATATATTACTCTGGTATTGGCATTTTAACGCTTGTATTTGCGTATATTACTGCAATATGTCTCATTTCAAACGAATTTGTATCAACATCTGAACATATTTTATGGAGTCCTATAACTTTTTAGTGCAATACGCTAAGAAATATATTACTCTGGTATTGGTATTTTAACGCTTGTATTTCCGTATTTAACTTGAATATGTCTCATATATTCCTCTCGTATTGGCATTTTAACGCTTGTATTTGCGTATATTACTGCAATATGTCTCATTTGAAACGAATTTGAATCAATTGATCCGTACATATTTTACGGGGTCCTATAACTTTTTGGTGCAATACGCTAGGAAATATATTACTCTGGTATTGGCATTTTAACGCTTGTATTTGCCTCTATTAGTGCAATATGTCTCATTTCAAACGAATTTGTATCAACATCTGAACATATTTTATGGAGTCCTATAACTTTTTAGTGCAATACGCTAAGAAATATATTACTCTGGTATTGGCATTTTAACGCTTGTATTTGCTTATATATCTGCAATATGTCTCATATATTCCTCTCGTATTGGCATTTTAACTCTTGTATTTGCGTATATTACTGCTAAATGTCTCATTTGAAACCAATTTGAATCAATATCTGAACATTTTTAATGGTGGCCTATAACTTTTTGGTGCAATACGCTAGGAAATATATTACTCTGGTATTGGCATTTTAACGCTTGTATTTGCGTATATTAATGCAATATGTCTCATTTCGAACGAATTTGTATCAACATCTGAACATATTTTATGGAGTCCTATAACTTTTTAGTGCAATACGCTAAGAAATATATTACTCTGGTATTGGCAATTTAACGCTTGTATTTGCGTATTTAACTGCAATATGTCTCATATATTCCCCTCGTATTGGCATTTTAACGCTTGTATTCTCGTATATTACTGCAATATGTCTCATTTGAAACGAATTTGAATCAATTGATCCGTACATATTTTACGGGGTCCTATAACTTTTTGGTGCAATACGCTAGGAAATATATTACTCTGGTATTGGCATTTTAACGCTTGTATTTGCCTATATTAGTGCAATATGTCTCATTTCAAACGAATTTGTATCAACATCTGAACATATTTTATGGAGTCCTATAACTTTTTAGTGCAATACGCTAAGAAATATAGTACTCTGGTATTGGCATTTTAACGCTTGTATTTGCTTATATAACTGCAATATGCCTCATATATTCCTCTCGTATTGGCATTTTAAAGCTTGTATTTGCGTATATTACTGCTATATGTCTCATTTGAAACGAATTTGAATCAATATCTGAACATTTTTAATGGTGGCCTATAACTTTTTGGTGCAATACGCTATTAAATATATTACTCTGGTATTGGCATTTTAACGCTTGTATTTGCGTATATTAATGCAATATGTCTCATTTCAAACGAATTTGTATCAACATCTGAACATATTTTATGGAGTCCTATAACATTTTAGTGCAATACGCTAAGAAATATATTACTCTGGTATTGGCAATTTAACGCTTGTATTTGCGTATTTAACTGCAATATGTCTCATATATTCCTCTCGTATTGGCATTTTAACGCTTGTATTCTCATATATTACTGCAATATGTCTCATTTGAAACGAATTTGAATCAATTGATCCGTACATATTTTACGGGGTCCTATAACTTTTTGGTGCAATACGCTATGAAATATATTACTTTGGTATTGGCAATTTAACGCTTGTATTTGCGTATTTAACTGCAATATGTCTCATATATTCCTCTCGTATTGGCATTTTAACGCTTGTATTCTCGTATATTACTGCAATATGTCTCATTTGAAACGAATTTGAATCAATTGATCCGTACATATTTTACGGGGTCCTATAACTTTTTGGTGCAATACGCTAGGAAATATATTACTCTGGTATTGGCATTTTAACGCTTGTATTTGCCTATATTAGTGCAATATGTCTCATTTCAAACGAATTTGTATCAACATCTGAACATATTTTATGGAGTCCTATAACTTTTTAGTGCAATACGCTAAGAAATATATTACTCTGGTATTGGCATTTTAACGCTTGTATTTGCGTATTTAACTGCAATATGTCTCATATATTCCTCTCGTATTGGCATTTTAACGCTTGTATTTGCGTATATTACTGTAATATGTCTCATTTGAAACGAATTTGAATCAATTGATCCGTACATATTTTACGGGGTCCTATAACTTTTTGGTGCAATACGCTAGGAAATATATTACTCTGGTATTGGCATTTTAACGCTTGTATTTGCGTATTTAACTGCAATATGTCTCATATATTCCTCTCGTATTGGCATTTTAACGCTTGTATTTGCGTATATTACTGTAATATGTCTCATTTGAAACGAATTTGAATCAATTGATCCGTACATATTTTACGGGGTCCTATAACTTTTTGGTGCAATACGCTAGGAAATATATTACTCTGGTATTGGCATTTTAACGCTTGTATTTGCCTATATTAGTGCAATATGTCTCATTTCAAACGAATTTGTATCAACATCTGAACATATTTTATGGAGTCCTATAACTTTTTAGTGCAATACGCTAAGAAATATATTACTCTGGTATTGGCAATTTAACGCTTGTATTTGCGTATTTAACTGCAATATGTCTCATATATTCCTCTCGTATTGGCATTTTAACGCTTGTATTCTCGTATATTACTGCAATATGTCTCATTTGAAACGAATTTGAATCAATTGATCCGTACATATTTTACGGGGTCCTATAACTTTTTGGTGCAATACGCTAAGAAATATATTACTCTGGTATTGGCAATTTAACGCTTGTATTTGCGTATTTAACTGCAATATGTCTCATATATTCCTCTCGTATTGGCATTTTAACGCTTGTATTCTCGTATATTACTGCAATATGTCTCATTTGAAACGAATTTGAATCAATTGATCCGTACATATTTTACGGGGTCCTATAACTTTTTGGTGCAATACGCTAGGAAATATATTACTCTGGTATTGGCATTTTAACGCTTGTATTTGCCTATATTAGTGCAATATGTCTCATTTCAAACGAATTTGTATCAACATCTGAACATATTTTATGGAGTCCTATAACTTTTTAGTGCAATACGCTAAGAAATATATTACTCTGGTATTGGCATTTTAACGCTTGTATTTGCGTATTTAACTGCAATATGTCTCATATATTCCTCTCGTATTGGCATTTTAACGCTTGTATTTGCGTATATTACTGCAATATGTCTCATTTGAAACGAATTTGAATCAATTGATCCGTACATATTTTACGGGGTCCTATAACTTTTTGGTGCAATACGCTAGGAAATATATTACTCTGGTATTGGCATTTTAACGCTTGTATTTGCCTATATTAGTGCAATATGTCTCATTTCAAACGAATTTGTATCAACATCTGAACATATTTTATGGAGTCCTATAACTTTTTAGTGCAATACGCTAAGAAATATATTACTCTGGTATTGGCATTTTAAAGCTTGTATTTGCGTATTTAACTGCAATATGTCTCATATATTCCTCTCGTATTGGCATTTTAACGCTTGTATTTGCGTATATTACTGTAATATGTCTCATTTGAAACGAATTTGAATCAATTGATCCGTACATATTTTACGGGGTCCTATAACCTTTTGGTGCAATACGCTAGGAAATATATTACTCTGGTATTGGCATTTTAACGCTTGTATTTGCCTATATTAGTGCAATATGTCTCATTTCAAACGAATTTGTATCAACATCTGAACATATTTTATGGAGTCCTATAACTTTTTAGTGCAATACGCTAAGAAATATATTACTCTGGTATTGGCATTTTAACGCTTGTATTTTGCGTATTTAACTGCAATATGTCTCATATATTCCTCTCGTATTGGCATTTTAACGCTTCTATTTGCGTATATTACTGTAATATGTCTCATTTGAAACGAATTTGAATCAATTGATCCGTACATATTTTACGGGGTCCTATAACTTTTTGGTGCAATACGCTAGGAAATATTTACTCTGGTATTGGCAATTTAACGCTTGTATTTGCGTATTTAACTGCAATATGTCTCATATATTCCTCTCGTATTGGCATTTTAACGCTTGTATTCTCGTATATTACTGCAATATGTCTCATTTGAAACGAATTTGAATCAATTGATCCGTACATATTTAACGGGGTCCTATAACTTTTTGGTGCAATACGCTAGGAAATATATTACTCTGGTATTGGCATTTTAACGCTTGTATTTGCCTATATTAGTGCAATATGTCTCATTTCAAACGAATTTGTATCAACATCTGAACATATTTTATGGAGTCCTATAACTTTTTAGTGCAATACGCTAAGAAATATATTACTCTGGTATTGGCATTTTAACGCTTGTATTTGCGTATTTAACTGCAATATGTCTCATATATTCCTCTCGTATTGGCATTTTAACGCTTGTATTTGCGTATATTACTGCAATATGTCTCATTTGAAACGAATTTGAATCAATTGATCCGTACATATTTTACGGGGTCCTATAACTTTTTGGTGCAATACGCTAGGAAATATATTACTCTGGTATTGGCATTTTAACGCTTGTATTTGCCTATATTAGTGCAATATGTCTCATTTCAAACGAATTTGTATCAACATCTGAACATATTTTATGGAGTCCTATAACTTTTTAGTGCAATACGCTAAGAAATATATTACTCTGGTATTGGCATTTTAAAGCTTGTATTTGCGTATTTAACTGCAATATGTCTCATATATTCCTCTCGTATTGGCATTTTAACGCTTGTATTTGCGTATATTACTGTAACATGTCTCATTTGAAACGAATTTGAATCAATTGATCCGTACATATTTTACGGGGTCCTATAACTTTTTGGTGCAATACGCTAGGAAATATATTATTCTGGTATTGGCATTTTAACGCTTGTATTTGCCTATATTAGTGCAATATGTCTCATTTCAAACGAATTTGTATCAACATCTGAACATATTTTATGGAGTCCTAGAACTTTTTAGTGCAATACGCTAAGAAATATATTACTCTGGTATTGGCAATTTAACGCTTGTATTTGCGTATTTAACTGCAATATGTCTCATATATTCCTCTCGTATTGGCATTTTAATGCTTGTATTCTCGTATATTACTGCAATATGTCTCATTTGAAACGAATTTCAATCAATTGCTCCGTACATATTTTACGGGGTCCTATAACTTTTTGGTGCAATACGCTAGGAAATATATTACTCTGGTATTGGCATTTTAACGCTTGTATTTGCGTATATTACTGCAATATGTCTCATTTCAAACGAATTTGTATCAACATCTGAACATATTTTATGGAGTCCTATAACTTTTTAGTGCAATACGCTAAGAAATATATTACTCTGGTATTGGTATTTTAACGCTTGTATTTCCGTATTTAACTTGAATATGTCTCATATATTCCTCTCGTATTGGCATTTTAACGCTTGTATTTGCGTATATTACTGCAATATGTCTCATTTGAAACGAATTTGAATCAATTGATCCGTACATATTTTACGGGGTCCTATAACTTTTTGGTGCAATACGCTAGGAAATATATTACTCTGGTATTGGCATTTTAACGCTTGTATTTGCCTCTATTAGTGCAATATGTCTCATTTCAAACGAATTTGTATCAACATCTGAACATATTTTATGGAGTCCTATAACTTTTTAGTGCAATACGCTAAGAAATATATTACTCTGGTATTGGCATTTTAACGCTTGTATTTGCTTATATAACTGCAATATGTCTCATATATTCCTCTCGTATTGGCATTTTAACTCTTGTATTTGCGTATATTACTGCTAAATGTCTCATTTGAAACCAATTTGAATCAATATCTGAACATTTTTAATGGTGGCCTATAACTTTTTGGTGCAATACGCTAGGAAATATATTACTCTGGTATTGGCATTTTAACGCTTGTATTTGCGTATATTAATGCAATATGTCTCATTTCGAACGAATTTGTATCAACATCTGAACATATTTTATGGAGTCCTATAACTTTTTAGTGCAATACGCTAAGAAATATATTACTCTGGTATTGGCAATTTAACGCTTGTATTTGCGTATTTAACTGCAATATGTCTCATATATTCCCCTCGTATTGGCATTTTAACGCTTGTATTCTCGTATATTACTGCAATATGTCTCATTTGAAACGAATTTGAATCAATTGATCCGTACATATTTTACGGGGTCCTATAACTTTTTGGTGCAATACGCTAGGAAATATATTACTCTGGTATTGGCATTTTAACGCTTGTATTTGCCTATATTAGTGCAATATGTCTCATTTCAAACGAATTTGTATCAACATCTGAACATATTTTATGGAGTCCTATAACTTTTTAGTGCAATACGCTAAGAAATATAGTACTCTGGTATTGGCATTTTAACGCTTGTATTTGCTTATATAACTGCAATATGCCTCATATATTCCTCTCGTATTGGCATTTTAAAGCTTGTATTTGCGTATATTACTGCTATATGTCTCATTTGAAACGAATTTGAATCAATATCTGAACATTTTTAATGGTGGCCTATAACTTTTTGGTGCAATACGCTATTAAATATATTACTCTGGTATTGGCATTTTAACGCTTGTATTTGCGTATATTAATGCAATATGTCTCATTTCAAACGAATTTGTATCAACATCTGAACATATTTTATGGAGTCCTATAACTTTTTAGTGCAATACGCTAAGAAATATATTACTCTGGTATTGGCAATTTAACGCTTGTATTTGCGTATTTAACTGCAATATGTCTCATATATTCCTCTCGTATTGGCATTTTAACGCTTGTATTCTCGTATATTACTGCAATATGTCTCATTTGAAACGAATTTGAATCAATTGATCCGTACATATTTTACGGGGTCCTATAACTTTTTGGTGCAATACGCTAAGAAATATATTACTCTGGTATTGGCAATTTAACGCTTGTATTTGCGTATTTAACTGCAATATGTCTCATATATTCCTCTCGTATTGGCATTTTAACGCTTGTATTCTCGTATATTACTGCAATATGTCTCAATTGAAACGAATTTGAATCAATTGATCCGTACATATTTTACGGGGTCCTATAACTTTTTGGTGCAATACGCTAGGAAATATATTACTCTGGTATTGGCATTTTAACGCTTGTATTTGCCTATATTAGTGCAATATGTCTCATTTCAAACGAATTTGTATCAACATCTGAACATATTTTATGGAGTCCTATAACTTTTTAGTGCAATACGCTAAGAAATATATTACTCTGGTATTGGCATTTTAACGCTTGTATTTGCTTATATAACTGCAATATGTCTCATATATTCCTCTCGTATTGGCATTTTAACTCTTGTATTTGCGTATATTACTGCTAAATGTCTCATTTGAAACCAATTTGAATCAATATCTGAACATTTTTAATGGTGGCCTATAACTTTTTGGTGCAATACGCTAGGAAATATATTACTCTGGTATTGGCATTTTAACGCTTGTATTTGCCTATATTAGTGCAATATGACTCATTTCAAACGAATTTGTATCAACATCTGAACATATTTTATGGAGTCCTATAACTTTTTAGTGCAATACGCTAAGAAATATATTACTCTGGTATTGGCATTTTAACGCTTGTATTTTGCGTATTTAACTGCAATATGTCTCATATATTCCTCTCGTATTTGCATTTTAACGCTTCTATTTGCGTATATTACTGTAATATGTCTCATTTGAAACGAATTTGAATCAATTGATCCGTACATATTTTACGGGGTCCTATAACTTTTTGGTGCAATACGCTAGGAAATATATTACTCTGGTATTGGCAATTTAACGCTTGTATTTGCGTATTTAACTGCAATATGTCTCATATATTCCTCTCGTATTGGCATTTTAACGCTTGTATTCTCGTATATGACTGCAATATGTCTCATTTGAAACGAATTTGAATCAATTGATCCGTACATATTTTACGGGGTCCTATAACTTTTTGGTGCAATACGCTAGGAAATATATTACTCTGGTATTGGCATTTTAACGCTTGTATTTGCCTATATTAGTGCAATATGTCTCATTTCAAACGAATTTGTATCAACATCTGAACATATTTTATGGAGTCCTATAACTTTTTAGTGCAATACGCTAAGAAATATATTACTCTGGTATTGGCATTTTAACGCTTGTATTTGCGTATTTAACTGCAATATGTCTCATATATTCCTCTCGTATTGGCATTTTAACGCTTGTATTTGCGTATATTACTGCAATATGTCTCATTTGAAACGAATTTGAATCAATTGATCCGTACATATTTTACGGGGTCCTATAACTTTTTGGTGCAATACGCTAGGAAATATATTACTCTGGTATTGGCATTTTAACGCTTGTATTTGCCTATATTAGTGCAATATGTCTCATTTCAAACGAATTTGTATCAACATCTGAACATATTTTATGGAGTCCTATAACTTTTTAGTGCAATACGCTAAGAAATATATTACTCTGGTATTGGCATTTTAAAGCTTGTATTTGCGTATTTAACTGCAATATGTCTCATATATTCCTCTCGTATTGGCATTTTAACGCTTGTATTTGCGTATATTACTGTAATATGTCTCATTTGAAACGAATTTGAATCAATTGATCCGTACATATTTTACGGGGTCCTATAACTTTTTGGTGCAATACGCTAGGAAATATATTACTCTGGTATTGGCATTTTAACGCTTGTATTTGCGTATATTACTGCAATATGTCTCATTTGAAAGGAATTTGAATCAATTGATCCGTACATATTTTACGGGGTCCTATAACTTTTTGGTGCAATACGCTAGGAAATATATTACTCTGGTATTGGCATTTTAACGCTTGTATTTGCCTCTATTAGTGCAATATGTCTCATTTCAAACGAATTTGTATCAACATCTGAACATATTTTATGGAGTCCTATAACTTTTTAGTGCAATACGCTAAGAAATATATTACTCTGGTATTGGCATTTTAACGCTTGTATTTGCTTATATAACTGCAATATGTCTCATATATTCCTCTCGTATTGGCATTTTAACTCTTGTATTTGCGTATATTACTGCTAAATGTCTCATTTGAAACCAATTTGAATCAATATCTGAACATTTTTAATGGTGGCCTATAACTTTTTGGTGCAATACGCTAGGAAATATATTACTCTGGTATTGGGATTTTAACGCTTGTATTTGCGTATATTAATGCAATATGTCTCATTTCGAACGAATTTGTATCAACATCTGAACATATTTTATGGAGTCCTATTACTTTTTAGTGCAATACGCTAAGAAATATATTACTCTGGTATTGGCAATTTAACGCTTGTATTTGCGTATTTAACTGCAATATGTCTCATATATTCCCCTCGTATTGGCATTTTAACGCTTGTATTCTCGTATATTACTGCAATATGTCTCATTTGAAACGAATTTGAATCAATTGATCCGTACATATTTTACGGGGTCCTATAACTTTTTGGTGCAATACGCTAGGAAATATATTACTCTGGTATTGGCATTTTAACGCTTGTATTTGCCTATATTAGTGCAATATGTCTCATTTCAAACGAATTTGTATCAACATCTGAACATATTTTATGGAGTCCTATAACTTTTTAGTGCAATACGCTAAGAAATATAGTACTCTGGTATTGGCATTTTAACGCTTGTATTTGCTTATATAACTGCAATATGTCTCATATATTCCTCTCGTATTGGCATTTTAAAGCTTGTATTTGCGTATATTACTGCTATATGTCTCATTTGAAACGAATTTGAATCAATATCTGAACATTTTTAATAGTGGCCTATAACTTTTTGGTGCAATACGCTAGGAAATATATTACTCTGGTATTGGCATTTTAACGCTTGTATTTGCGTATATTAATGCAATATATCTCATTTCAAACGAATTTGTATCAACATCTGAACATATTTTATGGAGTCCTATAACTTTTTAGTGCAATACGCTAAGAAATATATTACTCTGGTATTGGCAATTTAACGCTTGTATTTGCGTATTTAACTGCAATATGTCTCATATATTCCTCTCGTATTGGCATTTTAATGCTTGTATTCTCGTATATTACTGCAATATGTCTCATTTGAAACGAATTTGAATCAATTGATCCGTACATATTTTACGGGGTCCTATAACTTTTTGGTGCAATACGCTAGGAAATATATTACTCTGGTATTGGCATTTTAACGCTTGTATTTGCGTATATTACTGCAATATGTCTCATTTCAAACGAATTTGTATCAACATCTGAACATATTTTATGGAGTCCTATAACTTTTTAGTGCAATACGCTATGAAATATATTACTCTGGTATTGGCATTTTACGCTTGTATTTCCGTATTTATCTTGAATATGTCTCATATATTCCTCTCGTATTGGCATTTTAACGCTTGTATTTGCGTATATTACTGCAATATGTCTCATTTGAAACGAATTTGAATCAATTGATCCGTACATATTTTACGGGGTCTTATAACTTTTTGGTGCAATACGCTAGGAAATATATTACTCTGGTATTGGCATTTTAACGCTTGTATTTGCCTATATTAGTGCAATATGTCTCATTTCAAACGAATTTGTATCAACATCTGAACATATTTTATGGAGTCCTATAACTTTTTAGTGCAATACGCTAAGAAATATATTACTCTGGTATTGGCATTTTAACGCTTGTATTTGCTTATATAACTGCAATATGTCTCATATATTCCTCTCGTATTGGCATTTTTACGCTTGTATTTGCGTATATTACTTCTATATGTCTCATTTGAAACGAATTTGAATCAATATCTGAACATTTTTAATGGTGGCCTATAACTTTTTGGTGCAATACGCTATTAAATATATTACTCTGGTATTGGCATTTTAACGCTTGTATTTGCGTATATTAATGCAATATGTCTCATTTCAAACGAATTTGTATCAACATCTGAACATATTTTATGGAGTCCTATAACTTTTTAGTGCAATACGCTAAGAAATATATTACTCTGGTATTGGCAATTTAACGCTTGTATTTGCGTATTTAACTGCAATATGTCTCATATATTCCTCTCGTATTGGCATTTTAACGCTTGTATTCTCGTATATTACTGCAATATGTCTCATTTGAAACGAATTTGAATCAATTGATCCGTACATATTTTACGGGGTCCTATAACTTTTTGGTGCAATACGCTAAGAAATATATTACTCTGGTATTGGCAATTTAACGCTTGTATTTGCGTATTTAACTGCAATATGTCTCATATATTCCTCTCGTATTGGCATTTTAACGCTTGTATTCTCGTATATTACTGCAATATGTCTCATTTGAAACGAATTTGAATCAATTGATCCGTACATATTTTACGGGGTCCTATAACTTTTTGGTGCAATACGCTAGGAAATATATTACTCTGGTATTGGCATTTTAACGCTTGTATTTGCCTATATTAGTGCAATATGTCTCATTTCAAACGAATTTGTATCAACATCTGAACATATTTTATGGAGTCCTATAACTTTTTAGTGCAATACGCTAAGAAATATATTACTCTGGTATTGTCATTTTAACGCTTGTATTTGCGTATTTAACTGCAATATGTCTCATATATTCCTCTCGTATTGGCATTTTAACGCTTGTATTTGCGTATATTACTGCAATATGTCTCATTTGAAACGAATTTGAATCAATTGATCCGTACATATTTTACGGGGTCCTATAACTTTTTGGTGCAATACGCTAGGAAATATATTACTCTGGTATTGGCATTTTAACGCTTGTATTTGCCTATATTAGTGCAATATGTCTCATTTCAAACGAATTTGTATCAACATCTGAACATATTTTATGGAGTCCTATAACTTTTTAGTGCAATACGCTAAGAAATATATTACTCTGGTATTGGCATTTTAAAGCTTGTATTTGCGTATTTAACTGCAATATGTCTCATATATTCCTCTCGTATTGGCATTTTAACGCTTGTATTTGCGTATATTACTGTAATATGTCTCATTTGAAACGAATTTGAATCAATTGATCCGTACATATTTTACGGGGTCCTATAACTTTTTGGTGCAATACGCTAGGAAATATATTACTCTGGTATTGGCATTTTAACGCTTGTATTTGCCTATATTAGTGCAATATGTCTCATTTCAAACGAATTTGTATCAACATCTGATCATATTTTATGGAGTCCTATAACTTTTTAGTGCAATACGCTAAGAAATATATTACTCTGGTATTGGCATTTTAACGCTTGTATTTTGCGTATTTAACTGCAATATGTCTCATATATTCCTCTCGTATTGGCATTTTAACGCTTCTATTTGCGTATATTACTGTAATATGTCTCATTTGAAACGAATTTGAATCAATTGATCCGTACATATTTTACGGGGTCCTATAACTTTTTGGTGCAATACGCTAGGAAATATATTACTCTGGTATTGGCAATTTAACGCTTGTATTTGCGTATTTAACTGCAATATGTTTCATATATTCCTCTCGTATTGGCATTTTAACGCTTGTATTCTCGTATATTACTGCAATATGTCTCATTTGAAACGAATTTGAATCAATTGATCCGTACATATTTTACGGGGTCCTATAACTTTTTGGTGCAATACGCTAGGAAATATATTACTCTGGTATTGGCATTTTAACGCTTGTATTTGCCTATATTAGTGCAATATGTCTCATTTCAAACGAATTTGTATCAACATCTGAACATATTTTATGGAGTCCTATAACTTTTTAGTGCAATACGCTAAGAAATATATTACTCTGGTATTGGCATTTTAAAGCTTGTATTTGCGTATTTAACTGCAATATGTCTCATATATTCCTCTCGTATTGGCATTTTAACGCTTGTATTTGCGTATATTACTGTAATATGTCTCATTTGAAACGAATTTGAATCAATTGATCCGTACATATTTTACGGGGTCCTATAACTTTTTGGTGCAATACGCTAGGAAATATATTACTCTGGTATTGGCATTTTAACGCTTGTATTTGCCTATATTAGTGCAATATGTCTCATTTCAAACGAATTTGTATCAACATCTGAACATATTTTATGGAGTCCTAGAACTTTTTAGTGCAATACGCTAAGAAATATATTACTCTGGTATTGGCAATTTTAACGCTTGTATTTGCGTATTTAACTGCAATATGTCTCATATATTCCTCTCGTATTGGCATTTTAATGCTTGTATTCTCGTATATACTGCAATATGTCTCATTTGAAACGAATTTGAATCAATTGATCCGTACATATTTTACGGGGTCCTATAACTTTTTGGTGCAATACGCTAGGAAATATATTACTCTGGTATTGGCATTTTAACGCTTGTATTTGCGTATTTAACTGCAATATGTCTCATATATTCCTCTCGTATTGGCATTTTAACGCTTGTATTTGCGTATATTACTGTAATATGTCTCATTTGAACGAATTTGAATCAATTGATCCGTACATATTTTACGGGGTCCTATAACTTTTTGGTGCAATACGCTAGGAAATATATTACTCTGGTATTGGCATTTTAACGCTTGTATTTGCCTATATTAGTGCAATATGTCTCATTTCAAACGAATTTGTATCAACATCTGAACATATTTTATGGAGTCCTATAACTTTTTAGTGCAATCCGCTAAGAAATATATTACTCTGGTATTGGCATTTTAACGCTTGTATTTGCGTATTTAACTGCAATATGTCTCATATATTCCTCTCGTATTGGCATTTTAACGCTTGTATTTGCGTATATTACTGCAATATGTCTCATTTGAAACGAATTTGAATCAATTGATCCGTACATATTTTACGGGGTCCTATAACTTTTTGGTGCAATACGCTAGGAAATATATTACTCTGGTATTGGCATTTTAACGCTTGTATTTGCCTATATTAGTGCAATATGTCTCATTTCAAACGAATTTGTATCAACATCTGAACATATTTTATGGAGTCCTATAACTTTTTAGTGCAATACGCTAAGAAATATATTACTCTGGTATTGGAATTTTAAAGCTTGTATTTGCGTATTTAACTGCAATATGTCTCATATATTCCTCTCGTATTGGCATTTTAACGCTTGTATTTGCGTATATTACTGTAATATGTCTCATTTGAAACGAATTTGAATCAATTGATCCGTACATATTTTACGGGGTCCTATAACTTTTTGGTGCAATACGCTAGGAAATATATTACTCTGGTATTGGCATTTTAACGCTTGTATTTGCCTATATTAGTGCAATATGTCTCATTTCAAACGAATTTGTATCAACATCTGAACATATTTTATGGAGTCCTATAACTTTCTAGTGCAATACGCTAAGAAATATATTACTCTGGTATTGGCAATTTAACGCTTGTATTTGCGTATTTAACTGCAATATGTCTCATATATTCCTCTCGTATTGGCATTTTAACGCTTGTATTCTCGTATATTACTGCAATATGTCTCATTTGAAACGAATTTGAATCAATTGATCCGTACATATTTTACGGGGTCCTATAACTTTTTGGTGCAATACGCTAGGAAATATATTACTCTGGTATTGGCAATTTAACGCTTGTATTTGCGTATTTAA